>OZ007581.1:23008542-23121042 GCA_963931925.1 Onchidella celtica | reverse complement strand
ATTTCCAAACGTATGGACCCTGTCTTTCCTTTGGAGCTTATCAACACTGTCGAGAGGGGGAAAGTGTAAGATGGGCTAGACACTTTTCTCTCTAGAAGCCCAGGCAAGCAGCATGCCTAAAGGAGATCACTGCAATCCGAGCAAGTACAGTGCACATCGCCTATCGCTCAACCACAGCTAGTGCAGCATGAAGACAATGGAGAGGACACTCCATCCTTGCTGACCAGCATGGACACAACACGGGGAGAGACAGTTACGGGTTCTAAGTCGACTCTATTTGGCGAACAGAGAAGGCGCCACGGGTCTCTCTCGGCGGTGGGAGCAGCTATTCAGCTGCACTGATCGGCTACCGCCCGCCTAAACTGGGCAGCCCCCAGTCAGTAAGGTGTCGATCCGCCACGTCTGCCTGCTCTTATGGGTGGATGGAGATAGGACAAAAGCCAAAAAGCAGACGTAAAGCCAAGCACCAGGCAATAAGAAACGCAAATTTAAATCAATCCCAATGAAGTTGGGCACCTGGAATGTGAGGACAATGTGCACCGGACTTGACAACACTGATCTTGACAACACCAAAGAGTTAAGAAAGACTGCCATCATAAACAAAGAACTCAAGAGGCTAAACGTTGACATCGTGGGCTTGCAGGAAACACGACTGGCTGATAGTGGCTCAGTGAGAGAGGCAAACTTCACTTTTTTCTGGCAAGGTCTAGGACAAGAAGAGCCTCGACTTTATGGTGTGGGCTTCGCAGTCAACAACAAGCTCCTCGCCAAAATTAATACACCTCAAGGTATATCCGAACGCATCATCACCATGCAGCTGAAGACTAAGTCAGGCACGGCCCATCTAATTAGTGCCTATGCTCCAACATTAGCAGCTGAAACAGAAAACAAAGACAAGTTTTATGAAGACCTTCAAAACGTACTTGCGAAGATACCAACAAACGATCAGATTTTTATCCTTGGTGACTTCAATGCCAGGGTTGGCACAGATCAACAAGCATGGCAAACTTGTCTCGGCCATTTTGGATTAAGCAAGATCAACGACAACGGCCAGAGACTTTTGGAACTCTGCTCAGACAACAATCTATGCATCACAAATACTTTTTACAATGGAAAGGACTGCCACAAAGTCTCATGGCGTCATCCCAGATCTGGACATTGGCATCAAATTGATTTTATTATCGTCAAAAAGAACCATCTGAACAACATCAAACAAACAAGATCATACCACAGTGCAGACTGCAACACCGATCACCTGCTCGTTTTAGCCAAGACAAAGATTGTGGGCAGAAACATTCACAGAGCCAAAGAGACGAAAAGACCAAAAATTAACACACGAAATGCCAGCAACAAAGACATGCAAGCAGTTTTTCAAGGGAAGATGGAAGAACAGCTCCTCTCCATAGATGATACTACACCAGAGAAGATGTGGGCCGGTTTAAAGGAAGCTATGCACGATTCTGCTTCTCAGGCCTTTGGTACAAACAGATCAAACAATAAAGACTGGATTGAAGAAAACGAAGCAACACTATTGCCACTTATCGAGAAAAAGCGCATGGCACTTTTGGCACACAACAAAACTCCATCAGATCGCACCTTAAACAAATTACGAGCTGCAAAATCTACACTTCAAAAAGAGACACGGAAATGCGCAAACACATACTGGGAGAATCTTTGCACAGACATACAGAAAGCTCATGACATCGGAGATAATAGAGGAATGTATGAGAAAATTCGGATTGCTCTTGGCCCACAGAGTAACAAGATAGCACCACTAAAATCGTCATCAGGTGAACAAATCACAGATAAAAACGAACAAATGGCCAGATGGATTGAACATTACTCAAATCTCTACTCTCAAGAACGTACAGTGGATGACAGTCTAGAAGAGGCCCTCCCGCAGCTCCCAGAATTTACAGACCTAGACAAAGAACTTACACAGGAAGAACTCAACAAGGCTATAGATGAGCTTGCAAGTGGAAAGTCTCCGGGTAGTGATAACATACCAGCGGAAATCTTGAAAGAGAACAAAGATTTCCTCCTTCCTCATCTATACAAGCTCCTCATCCTGTGCTGGAAGCATAAAGAGATTCCACAAGATATGAAAGATGCTAACATCGTGACCTTATATAAGAACAAAGGTGATAAGGGAGACTGTAATAATTACAGAGGCATATCTCTGCTAAGTATCACAGGAAAAGCAATTGCCAAAATACTTTTAAAGCGTCTTCAACAACTAGCAGAAAGAGTACTTCCAGAAAGCCAGTGCGGTTTTAGGTCAGGACGATCAACCATGGACATGATATTCTCTTTACGTCAACTGCAGGAAAAGTGTCGCGAGCAAAGTCTACCTTTACATATGGCATTTGTCGATTTAACAAAGGCTTTCGACACAGTCAGCAGATCAGGACTGTATATGGTGCTCCATAAGATCGGATGCCCCCCGACACTCCTCCAACTCGTCATGTCCTTTCATGAAGATATGCAAGCCACAGTCCAATTTGATGGTTCTACATCCGATCGCTTCAACATCAAAAGCGGGGTGAAACAAGGCTGTGTCCTGGCACCAACACTTTTTGGTATTTACTTCTCCATGCTTCTGCAGTTTGCATTCAGGGAATCCCCTGGAGATGTTTATCTCCACTGGCGAACTGATGGATCCCTCTTCAATCTTGCACGCCTCATCAAAGCAAAAACTAAAACCAAGTCAACATTGATCAGAGAATTGCTGTTTGCAGATGACGCAGCACTAGTTGCCCATAGCGAGTCCACACTACAATCAATGATGGACTACTTATCACAAGCATGTAAAGCTTTCTCTCTTGTTATCAGCGTCCAGAAGACTGTTATTATGACACAAGATGGCACAACACAATGCAACATCAAGCTGAACAACAACCAGTTGGAGACTGTCCAGAAATTTTGCTACCTGGGATCAACAATGATTTCTTCAACTTCATTAGATAGCGAAATAGGTGCCCGAATAGGAAAAGCAGCCACAGCCTTTGGAAAATTAAACAAAAGAGCTTGGAATAACAAAATGTTAAATAGAAAAACAAAGATCAGGATATATGAAACATGTATATTGAGCACACTCCTCTATGGCTCAGAGACCTGGACGTTATATTCAAGACAAGAGAAGAAACTGAATGGATTTCACTTGAGATGCCTCCGCAAGATCCTTGGCATCAGCTGGCAAGATAAAGTTACCAACACAGAGGTCTTGAAACGGGCAGCACTCCCAACCATGTTGACCATCTTGTGCAAAAAGAGACTGCGATGGCTGGGGCATTTGAAGAGGATGGACGACAACAGAATCCCCAAGCAATTCTTATATGGTGTAATGGCTACAGGTAGCAGACCCAGAGGAAGACCAAAACTGAGGTACAAAGATACATGCAAGAGCAGTATGATAAAGTGTAATATCGATTTGAGAACGTGGGAGACGACAGCAGAAGACAGGTCAGCATGGAAAACATCAGTGGACTCTGGCATAAAACACCATGAAAAAAACATTGTTGCAGCCCTTGAGGCAAAACGCCAGACAAGAAAAGATAACTCATTGCCCTATGGCACCTCCCTCGTATGCAGATTCTGCGACAGAGCGGGCCTGTCGAATATAGGCAGAATCAGTCACGAGCGTAGCTGCAGAAGTAGGACACATATAGCTGCTTAGATCGTCTGCCAAGACGAAAAGAGCCTATTATTATTATTATTATTACTTCCAGCATAATATCAGGACACTTGAACATTTCAAGGGTATACGACCAAGATCTTACGTGATCTACGGTCTTTACTGTCTTATGCACCAACATATATGGGCCTTTGAAATAATAACAGTGCAGGAGAGGGCCAGCGTTCGAAGGGCATTAACCAAGATCATTATAGTTAGTTAAGTATTTTATTGATTATGTCCCCTTGACTGACAATTGTAAAATCTTCACACTTCCGAAACAGTGATTAATCTTTCTTGGTGTCCGTGGATCTGTGTGCATATGTAGTATTTACGATGAGCAGTACAGCAAGACTGCCATTTAATGTTGTCATATAAAAGCGGTTATTCTATTCCAGTTACTCCTAAGTCTGTCCTCACAATAACATTCATATGTCAGTAAAAAGACTTGGCCTCTTGTCCTGTGAGACTGGAAGATGTGTTGAAAGCTAGATCCTTTCTTTTTAAAGCTTGAAGTGGGCGTTGAATGACCGATTGAATGTGTTTGGTGGCTCAATTGTGACTGGCTTACTCACCAACTGATCTAAAAACTGGAAATGCCGACGCTGGATTTTTTGTTTGTTTGTTTGTTTTTGGTCATAATAGGCCTGATTTTAGAACCAAAGGTTTGCAGTGGTGTCTATCTGAAATTCACGTAGGGTATTGTAAGTAGTAATGTCGGTACTTGGTGTTTTCTTTTGATATCATTTATTTTCAGTCTTCTATTGATTAATTTTTTCTTTAGATTTGATACTAAGTGTTCCTGAATCTACTTTAGGGCACTGTATACACATTTTTCCTATTACTCTTAGCCATAACAAAACTTACTTGTGTATCAGTGTGTAGTAGTGGTGTCTGTGTTGATAGGAGAATTGTAATCTACGAGACAACAAGACAAAGGGCAGTCGAGTTCCTGTATAGATGAAGGCAGAGCGGTAATGACTGAGCAGGAAAACAATACTGATAGCAGTAGAGGCTTTCCAAACTCCTGACCATGACAATAATTTATTGGTACCCAAACTGGGATTATCTGCCAGCTGCCCATTTTCCTCATCAGATATGCCATTTTGTAATTTCCAGAAAGTTACATTTTATATCAAATGAAAGTTCATATTATGACCTACAGTATGCAATTGATATGTTTGTATTTAAATAATATTAGTCCTTAAATATGAACAACTTTACAAAATCCTGATTTTGGTCAATTTTTAACAAACTTTAAAATTGCGTAACTTTTTTGTTTATTGACCCATTTCAGTAAACAATATATCAAATTGCTCACATTAAAAAGTTGTATGAGCTTATAGTTTTCACAATAAAAGTCTAATTTCAGTTTGGACTACCTAGTAACTGTGGACAACAACAGAAAATGTGTGACTAACATAAAAGGACCAAGCCAAGCGCTCAGGCATCATTGGGCATATAATTTATTTCGTAAATGAACGAAAAACAAAAACGAATCATAAAAACACTAGTTTGACCCGTACAGCCTACATACAATGTCATACAATACTTTTGTATCAACCCAATCACACAAAAGCATTTTCTTTCACTACTGAGTCATAATATGGCTTTCTGAATCTCATAATCTATTATAATGACATTTTCAATACATTGAATACAATAGCTTAAGTACAAAATAAGCCTGTGGCCATGCTGGGCTATGTATACATAACATCTAGACCTTCAGAGGCAAGTCACTTTATGAGTACAAAATTCAAGCGGAAGAAACCATTCAAATTTCAGTAGGCTTTCCATACGTCAGCCTCCTTTCTAATCAATTTCTTATCTCTTAGAAGGAACACAAATGTGTTAGCACCAATTATTCAGAAAGTACCTTTATTCTTCTGGCCATAATAAAATATTGATGAAAAGACTTTGACTGCCACCCACTGTATCAAAAACAATGCTGTAAATCAACTTATCTCTAAGTAAGATTTTCCCACGTTGTAATATCTTTGGCAACACATTATGTGTTTTCTGGTGTTTGTTTTTCTGTGCTTCAAATGTGGTCCTCTGTTACTTAAAGCAAGCCTTTTTGCATGTTTTTCTTTCGTCGGGGGCTGTTCATTTTGTGATGAAGCGTTTACCCAATATAATGATAAAATAATCTCATAATTCACAAATTCCTAAACTGATGATGCATGCTAATAGTTGGAGGAACAAATAAAAAAATAGGGGGGGGGGGGGGGGGGAAGAGAGAAAGAGACGTACTCACTACAGACATTTTTTAAAAATAATATCAGAAAAAGTTATAAAAAAAAAAAAAAAAAAGCTGAAAAAAGGGACAGATCACAGGTTTACATCCCCAGGAATAGACTGACTCTTCTCAATAGGTACACACATTATTATGTTACCAGAAAATTGTATTAATAAAAAAATATACAAATACCTTATCAACCTCAGACATTTCTGAACTAATTCTAACTCAGATGAACCAGAATGTCATAAAACTATTTACAAATTCACTTTTAAATTGTATTCTAGCTAACCATTTTGGGACATGTGCATATAGAGCCAACCCCCTGGGAGTGAGATAAAAATGCAAGTAGAGATATGAGGAAAGGGCTGACAGAGATACAGAGTTCACATTGTGACTCTTTAAACCTTTGGAAGACTGCATAACTCATGGTCAGGATGATACTTGAACACAAAGCTGAAATCTTTGAACATGAATCAGAAGGTAAATAAAAATAAAATTATGCTGGCCGATCCAGCACTAAACTCATGCTGTAAAATTTCACTTTCTGCCACAATTCAAATACTTTGGTTCACTTGATGAAAGTTCTATGCCTGATCTGTGGAAACAGTTGCCCAGGAAGTAAGTCAGTTTAAGTACTCTGACCAACCAGCCTCAAATCTGATTTTGGTTTTTCCTTTAGTAAAGGCTTGTCTCATGAATGAAAGTTGATACAAGGCAAAATCAAGCTGTCACATTTACTAGAAATATAAAAGTGGAGACGACCACTCATCTACATAAAATATAGAAGCCATTCAGAGATAGAATAATATAAAAGATACACAGAATAGGATGCTAAAACTGACTTGAAAGTAAATGGAGAGAAAATTCATCCCATCTGGTAACAGAGATAATTTCTTCCAATGAATACAAGTAATTTAACTGATTCATGGAGAAGGTAAACATATATTCTTACACTAATACTTGTTAGCACAGTGTTTTCAGATGCCCCATACGGTCATGCATCCATTCAACCAGCAGCCAGACTTTTTAAGCATTAATATTAATACAAACATACTCAAATTCTGTTACCTCTCAAACACATGTTATATCAACATACTGCATACATAAGAACAATATATGTACAAAAAACAAACAAACAAACACATTTCTGGTATTTCATTTTATACAAAGAAGGGCATATCTCTTGCTAATACTGAGCAAGTTCATGTACATCAAAGCCAAAGAAAATTTAGATAACTTAACACATTCTCGTTAAAAATCAACACCACCAGTTTTGAGCAAATCAGAAATTTGATAATCGCCCGATCAAGAGCTACTTGGTTGTACCTGGTACAGCCATGATCTCTTAAAGCTGAACCATTGACTGTATTTTCTGGGAAACAGATGTAAGTCTTTGATTTTTCCATAATTTATTGACAGAAACCACATGTATATCCAGTCAAAATATACTGATTGATATGTGTCCCCCTTTACAAAAAAATTTAGTCACGGTATTGAAAGAAGGAATTCTGGACAATGAAGGAGGTAGACAGCCTATTAATCTAATCACTGGAAGAAGAAGGTGTTGGAATTTCTCACAATTCATGTTCTCCCTTTAGTCTTGCAGAAAGACAGAAAACATAATCAGATCACTTTCTGGGTACATATTTATAAGAATTCATAATCATAAGATCTGTTTTCATAGAAATGTGAACCACAAATTCTATTATGCACGTGGTTCACTGTACTTGATGCCTAACAAACAACAAAATAAAACTTTTGGGTCTACAGTTGTACTCTATTTTTCCCAGAAACTCCAGCCAATGTAAAACAATTCAAGTTGCAAGAGAAGATGACTGCTCACAAGGGTTCAACTACAGTAACTGTAACTTTGAGGTAGACGTTTGTTCTAACGCAGCTGTACTGGTGAAGTTTTACAACTGAAGGTTTAGAACAAAACAGCATGACTTTGATGTGATGTCCCTTGCACTACAGTTGAAGTTTTGCATGTACTTTTCAGATTCCAATTCACATCTGAATCCAAACTTCACTTTTTCTTTCTCCAAGTGATTCATGTGTCATGTTTTTGTTTTCTCCTGTACCAAATATAAATGTTCATTTACCCTAGTGAAGTGAATCATAGAAACACTCAGTGAAACATACAATGCTGAAACTTCTTCAGTTATGCTCAAAACTTAATGAAGTTCAAGGGACATGACATCATGATGACAGGTTAAGAATCTCACCCTGGGAAAACATGTCTGGTTAATATCAAAGTATACATGGAGTCAACAAGATCTGTCTCGCAGTTTAGGGATGGCTTAAAAATTTGCTTGAATCTTTACCTCAGACTAAATCCAATACATATTTCCAATCTCATTGACCTCACAAAACAAATCAACTGTTTAGCTTCCAAGTATATGGGCTCTGTAGTTTTCTACTGATGTATAGTTTTAAACCATTCAAAATGTCAAAATGAACACTCCAGCACCTTGAGTCTCCATGCTAACTGTCCCGGTAATATTTAATTTCATAACAACCTTCACATGATATTAACTTTTTTTAACTCAAGTTTTATGTTTTAGAGAAATTATTCTTCAAACTAACCAGTTGATTTACTTCACAATTTTCCACTGACACATTTTCCACTCAAAGAGAAGAAAACAGGATTAAAAACAAATAGCATCATCAATTCTTGCTATAAATACAATAAAAATGTAATGCCATTTCTAGCTACAATTAGGTTCGATGAAGAAAATACACACTGATAAACTATGCATTTTCTGCATTGAGTCAAATAATCTGAAGTAGTACTGTGGATGACAGATCACAATGCTCTATTTGCATAGCTCGTAAGTGCTGATTGCAACAGGCCGCATGTTCAAATTTTCACTCTTTAACTCTTTGACTCCCCTAAGCCGGATTTTCCAGCTCAAGCGGCCGCCGAAGTCGGACCCTAAGCTGGATTTTGTGGCTACGAATTAAAAACTTAATTTACGAAGCTACAAGTGGTTGCAGCGAAGTATACTTTCGCGCATGCACGAGGTTGGCTTTCCTGTCCCTTCCGTGAAACATAAACAGTGAATTTCGCGTTGAAATCAATGTTTTTTATTGTTTTTTTTAAAAAAAATATTTCTGTGTTGTGACATCGTGAAATATGTCGACATATCTTTTATATGATTTTGATCTTAACTCCAAAAGTTTGGGGGATATTTTCATGAAACTTGGATGGTGAATCATAATTGGATTACTGTTATCATTTCAAAAGTTGAATGGATAGGGATACATAGTAGTGGGTATGAGCATGGGGTGAGTTAAAAAAATTTAGGTGTGAAAATCTGTTCTTGAATTTTTCATTTCACTTTACTGTCCTGTTTGTGTATCAAAAGTGTGCTAAATCATTCTGTCCAGCCTTTTATCTTATTCTGCATTCACTTTCCAACAAATTGATATGTATACTGTGTAGTCTAGCTCTGTCCACAATAAACTTGTGTATGATTTAGAAAGTCATATGCGGAATTTCGTTTGTCACAAATTTGCCTAGGGTCCAACCGTAAAATTCCACGGGGGAGTCAATGTGTTAAACTTCTCGCCATTGATGAAGAGATGTGCACTAGGAAACAAATTCTTGTTTGTTAAAATAACAAAGTCTTGCCCTCCAAACAAAAAGATATTCCATATTGTCAGTTTTTACCCTTATAAACAAGGTGATTGCTAAATTTATGCTTAGATCAAAATATAAGTACCTTAAAGTACTTTCTTTCCTTGTAATGTCTAACAATGGCAGTTATTTCCCAAGAGCCCCTCCACAGTAAATTATCATTTCCATTTACTGTTCTCATCAGCTGAATTAATTCTGGACACTGCCTGCCAGACTTTGTTAAATTTGAAAGGCAAGTTTTTGACAGTCCAACAACTCATGACTTTTATCTTGATGCAGGAAACCACATACAGTGTACTGTGACATTAGCACATTAGTGGTAAGTCTGCAAGAGTATGTGTTTTATGTTATATAAAACACTATCTTTTTGGGGAATATTACCACTGACAGTAACAGTTGTTCTTGCATGTCATAAGAATTTGAATATGCTCAATATTTATAGGAAGCTGATTTCCAAAGCCTTACAAAATGTCATTTATTTTGGTCAGTGTCCACTCTGATCATGGGACTCTTCAGTATTTGCATGGGTAGACAATCTACAAGGAAGACATGCAGGCATTATGCTCTCAAAGTCTAAACAAATTTTTTCTGAAGTAAATTCACATAATATACTTCTATTCACTGTAGATGGATTATATAACATTGCACAATAGAGCTGGGTTTTATGCAGTAATGGAAGATATTAAATTATCAGCACTTCTTTTAGCATAAGGCCTTGAAATAACAAAACAGAAAGCAGTTTGCACTCAGGAAATTATGCATAGTTTCATGTGAACAAAAAAAAACCAACCTAATAAAGGAGGCAAAATAAAGGCAGTTTCATGCATAGAGATATCATGGAAGATATAATATATTGAAGAAAAAAAATTGACATTGGCAATTCTTAACTAATGCCAAAATAATTGATGATTATTTGTCGGTCTCATCAAGAGCACAAAAAAAGTGTACATATTTATTTATTTGTACATTTAATGACAGTGGTAAAATGAATCTCGTTTCAAAGGGCTGAGTGAATGATGGAGGAAAAAAAAAGAGGAAGAGATAGAGAAAAAACAACAACCACAAGGATGGATGTTGAATCATTCAATATTCACAATAGTATAAAATAGTTTTGCCTGAATATTATGTTCTTTTCCAAGCAGGTGGTCCTCTAGCCATTACAGCCTCATCATGGCAAACAAGCATGACTCATGACTGCAATCATGTGCTGAGATCAGTCATGCTCCATATATTTTACTCACTTTCCAGTAAGAAAACAATGACTCCTGTGACAGGTTACCACTGGCCAAAAAAAAAAAAAAAAATTCTAAATAGATGAATAAAAAGTGAGACATTTTTTAAACATATGGAAGTCTTGTTTTAATTTTCTTGATGATCAAAATCTAAAGATTCAGTAGTGACATGAGTTTTGCATGTTCGAGGAGTTTGGGAGAAGCTGTCATCATCTCGGCATCAGTTTATCTTAATGACTAAATACAGGGTTCCTGCACTCCTTTGACATTGTTTTCCAAGGTCTTTCCAGGGCCAGGACAATTTAAATGCAAGAAAATAACAGAAAATTTATTTATTTATATTTAATTACTTTCGTTCAGATTTCCCCCCCCCCTCCAATTTTTTTAATGTTTTTCAAAACCCACAAGAATTCCAGCCCCATTGAGGGTTATTTTGCGGCTCAGCCA
The DNA here is from genome assembly GCA_963931925.1 of Onchidella celtica. Lineage (NCBI taxonomy): Eukaryota > Metazoa > Mollusca > Gastropoda > Systellommatophora > Onchidiidae > Onchidella > Onchidella celtica. Next base: position 23,109,808 of record OZ007581.1, on the reverse strand, counting down.
CAGTTTCCAGGGATTCTAATTAACTTTTTAAATTCCAGGTGTCCCTGGAATTCCAAAAGCACACTGCATTTAGCTGCATCACTTAAGTGATCTCTAATATCTTCCTTGCCATGATGTGGCTGTAGAGGCTAAAGATGGACCAACAATTATACAGATTAAGCTTATCACAGGGGAACTGGCAAATGTGCCTGCTGACGAGGGTCAAGTTCATGGCTTCCAGTGCTGGTGGCCGACTGTGAGTCATCATTCACACTCTCTAAACTTCCATTGTTGGCAAAGCTTGAGTCACAGTTCTGGCCATCTCCTTCTGATCCTGAATTCGAACTTGATCCTGATTTGCAGTAAGTCGCGAACTCAAATGTACCCTCTGTAAAGGAAAAAGAGAAAAAGAATTGAAAAGTGAATGCAAACCTTTCTAGAATATTAAAAAAGGAGACAGTAAATTTAGTCAACAGTTGTACATATTTTTATTTAAAACAACAACAACAAAAACAATATACTGATTACAAGGGGTGATTTATGTTGTATTTTGTATTACTGATCACAGTTGGATTTCTCTATGCATCGCGATATGTTTGTAAGCCAAGTAAAACACTCACAAAGCACATAATAAACATAGTACAATATTTTTAAAGGTGTTTAAATGTTTCAAATTCAAATATTTTCATCATGTATCTATGTTTTGAGATGTTTAAATTTCATCATGAGAAGAACCAACACAACACATAAATTTACATAAACAATAGTGCAAGCCAACTCAAGTTTGTTATTTTCATCACAGATAAAAAAAATATCTGACAGGCTCAAGGAGTCATGATTTTCAATGGTTGTGACAGTGATTTTTTAAGAAAACACTCTAGTTTTGACTGCTGGTAACCGTGCCATAAAAAGTTGGGGCTCAATATTCCATAACCTTTGTTCAACTCATATGTGGCACTTGAACTTTGACATGTTGAAGAACTTACCATTACTACTAAGATCAGTATTTGTAGCCTGATCTCTCATCACATGTTCTCTGGGCACCTGGTCACGACTATGGGGTCGTTTCCTTCTGCGTTTGTGTTTACCGTTCCCATGTGAGCTTGGGTTGACCATTCTGCCTGGCATTGGCCCGGGCCCATAGTTTGCCACTGGAACGTGGGACGTTGAGGCCAAGGGCACGGATGGCATTAGGCGCTTAATATGCGGATACATGCTAGGGTTTCCAGTAAAGTCTGCGGCAGGTGTATACACAGGAGAAAGTCTCTCCACTGATGAAGAAAAATGATTTTTATCCATGCGTGGCTGATCATAAGAACTTGACCAGTTGTAGTCAAAGTTTCTCATATGGCCCATATTTCCATGGTGACCAATGTTTTGTTTATGCATTGAAGGTGGGAGCCCAGGGGACTGGAGGTCCCGCTCTCTGGGTTCAGAGTATTCGTGGTTGATTGATCTGCCAAGAGAGCCAGCTTCTGAGTAAAATGAATGTACCGGCTGGCTTGGGGTCAGAGGTAATGTGCGGTGCTGCATGGGATATGTGGTTTTTTGTTGTTCCATGTAAGGTAAATCTGAAAGATAAATAAATGGCACATTTTTCAGTCAATCCTGAAAGAATACTAAGTTTTTCTACATTTCAGGAAATCTTGCAGCTGCAGAGAAAGATCTCCTGACTCACAAGAAGAACAGAAAATCTGAAGAGGTAGACACCATCAATAAATGTCACAAATGTCACTCCCTGCCCCTGGTATACGCCGGTAATTGTTCACTTCTTTGACAAGAATTTACTAACAGAACCTAAATTATTTGCCAGAACTAATTTATCCTGTTGATGCCATCTTAATGGCATATAAGCTGTAATAGTCTATCAAACCTTTTATTACAGCTTTAAAAGCTTCCATCATTACACTATTGCTGATGGACGTGGCTTATTTTCATAGTACAAAAAAGTTAGTAAAAGTTTTAGATTCTTCTTTGAATATTTCAAACAGTCCATTTTATTTCATAGCCTCATTACCATAGCATTACATAATGATTTGAATGATTCCACATCCAACACTATGAATAACTAAAATGAACAGTTAAAAGAAATAATTTCATGCAAATCTTATCCAAAATAATATAAATATGTTTTTTTCTCTTAAAAAATATATGCAATTTTATCATGAAATATTATAAAGGCACTATTTTCATTACACAGTTTTCCTTTTCAAAAGAAACCATAACTGGCAATCTTACTAAGAAATACTAGATATTATTATTATCGTTCCTGTATATATCTATCTATCCACCTAACTCTGATTTTGAATTTGTTTCAGGAGGGCATAAGAAAGAGATTAAAATGCCAATAAATGGATTAAGTGATTGAAAATGCAGCAGTTCAAAAGTCTACTATTGTTACAACATATTTGAGATGTGTTGACAGCCAGCAACCTAGGGAAATCTGACGCAAAGGATTGACCTCAAATTGCACATAGGAATAACTTCATTCCCGTGTGTATCTACTGCTGGCGACATCACGCTGATGTCGATTTCATGTAGAGAAGCCATCCCTATGGTAATCTTACCAACCCTACAGAAATCTTATACAGATTTACTTTGGATTGATGTAGGGATATGCTGGCTGTGATATTTGTTTATAAGCTACAGTGTTTCTCGAAAATCCAAGTTAGGTGGCTAACCATTCAGTTATGACATGTACTTTTCTTCATCTCACATATTTACATTTTACAGACAACTAATACAAGTGAATAATCCAACTAACAATGCATCTGACTACCTCCTCCATTACATCCATGGTGGCTGCTGCCTGAATGTTGAAAATTGTTTTCATTACAACTGTTGTCACTGGCCAGACGGGGCAAAACTCCATTCATTCCATTCATGCCCTGGAACAATCACAGAGAACACAAAAAATTAATGTGACATAACATTTGTAATTAATTCATGTGTCTGGGAAAGTAATACAAATGATAATTTGTTGTCTGTATGACATATCAGTGTATCACTACAATTAGCAAATAGCATTTTCTGCCTTTTTTTTTTCATGTTTAAGGTCTACCAGATTTTAATTTATTATCCCGAAAAGGATTTAGCAAAATGCAAAGTAATATTTCGTAAAAACACACTTGTCCACCTGGCATATCTTATCCCCATCCCTCCTGGCTGTATGACGAATCCGTAGGGGTATCATGTACATTTAATCTACGTATAGCCCATCTGAGTGACATATGTCCTACAGTGTAGAATTTCTCTGCATGACTACATGACGTATGGGAGGTACAGCATTATCTGGAAACTAGGGTTTTGGCTGCATACAGACAATGAAAATTCTATCATTTGAATACTCAGGGAGAGAAACCAGCCAGGTTTCTGTGTAAAGACATACTTAATAATAAAAAGCAAATGGTTATATAGAAACCATCTTTGTGGTTTCAATCTCCCAAAATTTCAATATACTTTAAAAGAACTTTATTCATTCATTAATTTTCATCATGGTCAGATTTTCTGCATCTCTGACAAAGGAATTTTATACACAGAAATAGTATTAGCACAAATCAGTGACTGATTCATGTGTCAAATATAATGTGGATCTTGATTTAATCCTGCCACATATGGCCACATATGATCAGACACAGCAGCCCCAGATCTGTCAGTGTGCAATTATGTTACTCACGTATAACTGTTTTGGCCTGCCATCTCCTGGTATGGCTGTTTGCATGTCATATTCAGCCAATGGATTCACATCTATATTCATACGCCCATGGCCATCAGGATGTGGGCCATGTCCATTGGCCATGGGGAGATTGCCATTGGCTGGGTAGAGACCACCATTAGGTTTAGTGTGAGCTGTGTCTGCAAAAATACACTGAGACTGATCCTGAAATTTCTGCTGTGAGCCACCGGCCAAATCTGTGGAGAGAAAATAAATGATGAGTAAAATGAATGGAAGTTATATAAAATCATAGTAACATTCGTGAGTAAGAGTAAATAGAACTCCCAATAATCTACTAACTTTGGACCAAAACTACCTGTCACAAAGTCAATCTAAACTCATCTGTAAGTAAATATTCCTCCTCTCCCAATCAAAGCTGTCAAGCCTCATGTATCTGGGTTATCACTTTGAGACAAAACAGTGACATGTAAAATTACGGCCTGTGAGGACAATTATAGTCTTATTAATATATGTACATATATATATCATATGGATCATTATACAGTATCATTAACATTCAAACTGTATATTCAACGATCCCTTATACAATTCCAGAAACGGGCCATTTGGCCCAAGTTAGCTTAATTGGGTAAATACTAAACCATGATGGTTAAGCACTCACTTCTTTTTCTCTGTTGCCTGTGTTTCCACCAACACATAGTGACTAAGATGAACAATGCCAAAAGCAGAGCTCCTAAAACAATGCCCAGTATCACAGGCTGCTCCAGTGTATCTCTGCTGCTGCGTCCATTTGAAATGGGAGGGTCTGTGCTACTGTGGTCAGGTGGTGGATCAAATTCAAGAAAGGGATCCCCGTCAGCTTCTGTGGAAATGGAACGAAATCTTTGAACAAAAAACTAGATTAGATGTTTCCTTTGAAACAGAACTTTTATATTTTTATTTGGAAGTGCATAGGTAGGGAAGATATCCCCCACCTATACACTTTGCATAGGTAGGGAAGACATTCTCAGGCTATGCAATCCAAATGTGCAAAGTGCATGCAGAGAAAATATTTCTTGACTACTCACTTAACTTGGGCAAGGAAAATATTTTTGTCTCTGCATATTTTTTAGGTTGGGAAGATATTTCTTGTGTAATAGGCCTACTTTGCTTAGGCAGGGAAGATATTCCTTTCTTTCTGTGCTTTGCCTGCTCTGTTTGCGATAGCTATGAAACATTATAATCATGGGTAATGATCATGTATCACACTCATCATCTGGCGGTAAGAAGCCAAATCAGCGCCTATCCCCATTACGACCCATTGGCGACAGCAAACCTAACCTACCTCTGTCAAAATATGGCAAAAAGAAAAAGCTGTAAGAAGAAAGACGACCCCATAGATTTTCTGTTGTTCTTATGCATCTTCAATTTACGTTCATGTATGAGGGGGCTATGAATTTGACAGGCTTTAATTTTAAGCCCATGGAGGCAGAATGTAATTACATGCATTATTGTAATTGAGCATGGCACCTATGAAAAGTCCAGAGTGGATCTATTGGGAAAGGAGCAAGGGGAACTAGCTGTTTCCTGCCTACTTAGGAAAACATAGTGTAAAGCACACCTACGCGAAGAATACACCGGCATTTAATTTGTTGAGGCACTTGTAGGTCAAGCTCTAGGGAATTTCCCAACCAGCCCTACGCCAATCCGACGTATTTGTGTAAGACATCCCTGTAGAGTAGGTAGGATTACCATAGGGGTGGGGTCCCTACATCAAACAGATGTTGGTCAATGCTGTAAACAGCGGATCTACGAGGGAATGATACCATTGCTTTGTGCAAACATCCTATACACAGGATTACCTTAGGGTTGCTGGTTGGAGTGATGAAACTTTGACTATGCAGTAGTTAGAGGATCGAACCCTTCACATTTCAGTTCATTCTCCACAAATTACACGGGAGAGGAAAAACAAAAATTTTGAAAATATTTCAAGCTAATATTTGCTTCTCGCCAATGCAGTATTGTCCACGCACATTTTTTTTGTTTGTTTTTCAATTTTGGTGAATAAAAAAATCGACTGATAACCCCAAGTTTGATTCAAATCAAATGCACTAAATTTAGACCAATAATAATTCCACACGTTTAGTGTAGTACACTATCTTCCCTACCTAGGCACTTCTTTTTAATTCATTTATACTTTTGGTGCAGGGATTTTTGTTGTTGTTTTTTTTTGCATTCCGTACTTTGATTTTCTTAGATTTTGATATGGATGGATGAAGTAAGACTGAATTTTCTCAAGTGGCTATGACATTATAAATTATAAGTTTGTGCTGTCGCCTCACAAACATGGTCCTTTTGTGATTGAAAAAGCAAATGTCTGAACTTTCTGAGATGAGCAGTAGTGTTTGAAACCATCGATATGCTTGCATAGTTCTGGATTTTACTTTTCACACTTACCTCTGCGCTTGGTTTGGATAACCACCTGGTTACTGAACAGACTTCGCCCAGCCATATTGAAGCTCTGCATACGGATGTTATATTCAGTGTTGGGCAGCAAATCACGGATGACATCATTGCGGATACCTGCACCAGGAATTCTTTTCTCTTTGTCTTCTCCATCACCAAATGGTTTGTAAAATATGATGAATCCCTCAATGGGTGAAGCAGACTCAGCAATGTACTGTAGAGATAAGCAAAAGTGATTTATATATAAAAAAAAAACTTACGGACAAACATTTAAGAAAAGAGAAAACACAATAAGTTATAAATGGGTACAACGATGAATAATGCACAAAAACTATTAAAAAGGTGCAGACATCAACACTGGATTGAAAACAAATGATGCTGATTCTCCACAGAATGCCAACAAACATGATTTTGGTGTACCAAAGATAGTGGACATTTAACTTTTGCATAACTAAAGACAGTTTCATCAAAGATACTAGACTGATAAGATCACTCCCTTCTTCCTGCCTCTTAACACTTAACCTGCCCATTTCGACTTTTGTCAAATGTGCCGACGGGTCCCCAGACCGACCATTTCGACTTTTGCCGAATCTGAGGGCGACTGCATTATGGGCTACAAATTGACCCCCCCCCCCCCCCCCCCCACATAGAGACTAAATTAACATTACACCGTGTACAGGAAGTAGTTGAATGAGGTTTGGGTGGACACCATTATTCAGCTGGTTGTTTGTGTTTATGAAGCTTGAGAACAAGTTTTGTCAAGATGACCGACACCTCTATTTTATCATTGTGTCAAGCTGATTCTGATTCAGGCGAGGAACAGGGGTATGATACCGACGATTCATGGTCTAGTTTCAGTGAGTCTGATAATCCTATGGCACTCCTGTACAAAATTGGTTTAGCCTATGTCTACTCTGTGATGTATGGTAAACTTTTATAGTTGGTGCCCTATTTTTTATTAGTACCTGAAAAATAATGGGCATCTGAGAGGATTTTCATAAGAAACGATAAGCAGGTGAAGTGTTAAAATACTGTTTATATCCAGTTCTGGGCACAGGCCACTCTCGGCGTGCAGAGTCAGCGCTCCGTACAATCAATTTGCATAGAAAATAAGACACAACACCCATCGGTTTCACTCCCTAAGGCAATTTCACCGTCAAAATATTTTTAAAATATGTACTATCTAATTAATAATGATTTTTTCTACAAAGCAAAGCACAAAAAAGGCTGGTGAAGGAAGGAAAAAGAGAGAGAAACAGATTTTTCACGAGATGGCATAGGCATACATCTAGTAATGTGTGTGCGGCTTCCCTGGCCTCTCTCGTGACAAGTTATTTTTAGCCTACCAACAGCGCTTGATAGTATTGCTATGTGTCTCTGATGCAACAGTTGATGTCTTTATCGACGGCAGTGTATTTTCGTAAATTTGGCGAAGAAAAAGAAGAGAAGGAAGGACGAGAAGGAGGAAAATCCGAGGTTAGTATGATGGTAAATTAATAAAAAGATTGGGACATTGTTACTACATTTAAAAAGGAGAAAAAATTGACAGAGGTTTCCTTCAACGAATTACTTTATAATTACAAAGTAAGCGACTTGCAGCAAGGTCTAAGGTGAGAGCTGAACACTGAACAAAACTCGGCATTTCCTCCATTCAGCTTTGCAAAAAATGCCATTGTTAATCTCCCACGCTTACGCCACTAGGAGGCGCTGCCAAACCCGTGCACGTGAAACCTCATCTTATCATTTCTTGTTCCTTTTGGTTTCATTACATACCTCCAATCTACTCAGAATTGTTTTCAAAGACTTCACATTAATATCTAGATAGCATGACATTACTTGCTATCTGCATGTTTTATGGCCACGAGAAGAATGTCTGACACTGAGTTTGTATTACTTTTTCAACACATAATCTTGCTATTATTTTTTTTAATCATTATTTCCCTACTGCCACACCCAACAAAAGGCCATACTGCTTTTGTCATTTTTTGAAGGTCACATCAAGAGCTTGCCGCCCCATGAAACTTTACAAGCCAGAAAATTGAAGAGTTCATCCAGTTCTACCTGAGACTGCAATCACTACTCACCTGCCATTTGATTCCAATACCATAGTTTTGCTGGAAGACTATGGGTTTCACTTCTACAATAGTGGGAGCTGTATCAGGAGCTCGGGCTTGGGCATGTGGCTGGATCTCCATCTTGTAGATTTGACTGTTGGCTGAATTCTTGTTATCATTGTCTTCATACACAGCCAAGATGCGGAACTTATAAGACCTCCCTGTCATAAAGAACAGAAGTAATCAAGAACATGGCACAGAAAATTTTCTAGTTTTCTGGTTTGATATATACTAATAATAGTTCGTCCATCAGGTATGATGATGACCTTAACAACACCAGAGGAATAAAGAACAGAAATTGTTGAGAATTTCAACACATGGACAATAAAAAGAACTAAAGGACACAGAGGACAGAATGGAAAGACTGTTCTTTCATGACTTATGGCTTCTCATGTGACTGATAAGTCCTATTTTTGCCCTGCAGACCCTTCCGCATAAATGACAAGAGTGCTCCGTTGGTTCAGTACCACTGGGCCTTTTCTTGCGCCGTTCTCTTTTTTTGATAGCCTGCTGGACTCTGTCAGCTTCCCATGCTTTGCTGCCTCTGGTAAGGGCCGCCCTCCAATTTGCACGATCAAGCGAGAGCTTTTCCCACTCACTCACATCAATGGCAAAGGCCTTCAGTGATTGCTTGAGAGTGTCTTTGTAACGTCTCTTTGGGGCCCCAACATTCCTCGTTCCATTGGAGAGCTCAGAGAAGAAGATTTGCTTAGGGAGTCTGGAGTCGGGCATTCTGACAACATGTCCTGCCCAACGTAGCTGAATTTTTTTCAGGTGGCAGAAGATGCTCAATTCCTTGGCACGATTGAGGACCTCAGTGTCTGGAATTTTATCCTGCCATTTGATCCTTAGGATCTTTCTAAGGCAGGCCAGATGAAAGTGATTTAGCTTTCTGGCATGCGATTGGTACACTGTCCAGGTTTCAGCCCCATAGAGTAGGGTGGGAAGGACCACAGCATTGTACACTTTCAGCTTAGTGTCTGTGCAAATGCCGGCAACATCCCACACTCTCCTTCGAAGCCTGCCAAATGCAGAGCTGGCTTTGCTGATTCTTGAGAGAATTTCAGTATCAACACGAGCCGCGGAAGACAGTGTACTGCCAAGATAGGTGAAGTTCTCCGACACCTTCAGAAGACTGTCATGGACTTTGATATTTGGGGTCACAGGATACTTGTCGTCTGGAGTAGGCTGATGGAGCACTTCCGTCTTCTTTGTGCTTATTGTGAGGCCAAAGTTGTCACAGGCACTAGAGAACTTATCAACACAGTTTTGCATGTTATCCTCATCGTGTGCCAGAAGTGCACAATCATCAGCAAATAGTAGGTCACAGACTTGAGTACTTTTGGTTTTGGTTTTTGCCTGAAGTCTCCTGAGGTTGAATAGACTGCCATCAGTTCGGTACTTGATGCTTACCCCTTGAGGAGGAGAGCTAAAGGCTTCTTGTAGCATTGCAGAGAACATGATGCTGAACAGAGTTGGGGCTAAGACACAACCCTGTTTTACCCCATTTGTGACAGCAAAGGGCTCTGAAAAACTGCCGTTGCTTTTGACTGCAGCTTGCATGCCATCATGAAACTGGCGCACTATTGTGATGAATTCGGGTGGACACCCAAACTTCGCCAAGAAGGCGATTCAGAAGCATTCTTGCCAATATTTTGCCAGCAATTGAAAGTAGAGAGATTCCCCGATGGTTGTCACAGACTTGGCTGTCCCCTTTGTTTTTGTACAGATGGATGATTGAAGCATCTTTGAAGTCCTGTGGCAGCTTCCCTGCTTTCAACATATGATTGAACAACTCGGTCAACCTTTCAATAAGCTTTTCTCCACCGAAGGCATACACCTCAGCAGGAATTGAATCCACGCCTGGTGATTTGTTAAAGGACATCTGATTTGTGGCAGTTCGGGTCTCATTTGCTGTGAATGGCTTGGCAAGAGCTGCATTAATAGGAGTCTGAGGGAGGCGGTCAATGGACTCAGTATTTATATTTGATGGCCGATTTAGCACACCTCCGAAATGTTCTGCCCAACGCTGAATTATGGCATTCAATTCAACAATGCGTGTTGAACCATCTGACGCAAGAAGTGGCGTAGTGCCAGAGCGGGATGGTCCAAACACAGCTCGGAGGCTCTCAAAGAACTTTCTAGTGTTGTTTGTGTCGGCATATTTCTGAGTTTCTCTTACTCGCTCTTCAAGCCAGTCATTTTTCATTTTCCTCAGCTTCTTCTGGAGTACACCCTTACATGCACGCAGTGCATCAGCTTTTGCTGTGGAAGAGGGGTCACTGCAGTGAGCTTGGATGAGACTATTTTTTTCTTTGATGAGCACTTTGATTTCATTATCATTATCATTGAACCAGTCCTGGTGCTTGCGGACAGGAAAACCAATTGTGCTGCTGGCGCAAGAGTGTACAGTCGTTTTTAGGTCAGTCCAGCTCTGTTCAATGTTCTCAGGGTCAAAAGTCACGCAATCCAATTTTGAGGAGAGTTCTGATGAGAGCTCGCTCTGTTTCTCAGCTGAGCAGAGTTTTGAAACATTTAGGCGTTTAGGTGGCGCTTTTCCTTGAGGGCGTCTATTGCGCCTCAATGTTAGTCTGAGCTTGCAAACAATGAGTCTGTGGTCAGTTCCACACTCGGCACCACACATCGCCTTTGTTACAAGGACATCCTTTCTGTCAGTCTTCCTCACAATGACATAGTCTATGAGATGCCAATGCTTTGAGCGGGGATGCATCCATGACGTTCTGTTTCTCACGGGGAGACTAAAATTTGTGTTGGTAATGAACAGGCCAAATTCAGCGCACAAAGTAAGTAAGCGCAACCCATTGTTATTGCATGAACCAACTCCATGAGGGCCCAAAACATTTGGCCACGCTGAGATTTCGGAGCCAACCCTAGCATTGAAGTCCCCCAAGAGAATCAGCTTATCAGCTGCCGGGACAGAGCATATGACAGATTCTAATCAGAATAGAACTTGTCTTTGGCTTCATCTGGGTTTGTCATGGTGGGCGCATATGCGCTAATGAGGGTGGCTGACTGGCTTTTCCCAACTGGGATCCTGAGTGTCATTAGCCTGTCATTTATTTCAGTTGGCATGGACTGCAAGTTTCTGACAAGGTCATTTTTAATTGCAAACCCAACACCATGCTGTCTCGGTTCGACTGCACCCTTGCCTTTCCAGAAGAAGGTGTATCCACCACTGAGCTCTTTGAGTTGGCCACTATCAGGGAGTCTGGTCTCACTGAGTGCCACTATGTCCAGGTTGTACCTGCTGAGCTCAATGGCAATAAGTGCAGTGCGTCTTTCCGGGTTGTTTGAGTTGTCCTGTAGTGTGCGTATATTCCAGGCTCCTAGCCTGAGTAAGCTGAATTTCTTTTTGTTTCGACCGCAAAAAGGGATCCCCACTGGTCGCGGTATACCAGTCAGGGTGATGTGAAGTGGGCTTTCTTTAGGGCACCTTTTCTAGCCCCTTCCTCAGTTGAGGTGAGCAGTGCTATCCTTAAATAAGGCTGCTCAGCTACTGTGGGTGCTGCCTCCCCACGCCTCCACTTCAATCGACGATGAAGCGACCATAGCCCACAGCCACCAACGTGTAGGTCTGTGCTAACAGCTTCCAGTCTATCCAAACCTGCTGCCACCGCACTCGCCCATCGCCGTTGGAATTTTGAGAGGAAAGAAGACGAGACAAAGATGAAAGAAAACTAGGTGAGTGTTAAGACTGGCGCAAAGAATTTGTTTTTAGTGAGAAAGAGCTGCGCAAACATCAGACTCACTCTCTCGCCTGGACACAACTTATCCAAGTGGCAAGACAGGGTCAAGACGACTGGAAATGTATCCAGGTGCAGGAGGATGCCAGAGGGACAGTCATATTGCCTGACCGGCTGCCTGTAGGCTACTCCACAGCCTCGCAGTCCCAACTGACTAGGGTGAAAGACCCAAACCAAAGAACACCAATACTGGTGGATGCTCTGTGTCACGATATCCAGGCCAGAGTGACGGTATATTGCCATCTGCCCTATCAATCAACCACTGGCCTGCTGCCGCCAGCTTCGAAGCTGCGTCCGGGAAGTTTGCTCAATTCTTCGTCTGTGATTTAGGCAAACAAGCCTATGACCACACCGCTACCGGGGGCCAATGTGAAGGACTCAAGTACCGAGGGTCACATTGTGCCCTAGCATGTGGCCGTTGGGTTAGATGAAACCTCCTCCGCCCTGGCCGTTTGCACCAACAGGTGCACGCCCACTGATACCATGCTAGCGTACCAGTTCATGAAACAGGTTGTACTGGATTACATGTTACCAGTAGCAGATTTTTCTGACCTGACCTGGGATATATACTAGACAGCATTAAAAACGTACAACAATAAAACTTGTCTTAAAAGTTTGCATGTTGTCTTCACCTATGTTTTTTGATCATTTATGTTGATCCGAGGATGTTGAGCTTTGTATGCCAGTGTTGTTTTGTTGACTTTACAGCAACTTTGCACTGCACGTGGGTCACGTGAAAAATAACATTTCAGTCGATTGTATCGCTATGAATTTAAAAAGGTCGCTGAAAATGAACCACAAGCAACCGCAAGTAACTTGGGAACAAAACGCCAGTGTCAGATTTTGATTCAATGTTGAATTTATAGTGATTCCACCATGCAGCTTTTCTTGCTCAAAGCGTGTAATCAAAGACTACGAGCTGCTGGTCTCTTAAATCGACGTCCACTAATCGGCCATATCATAACCAGACAACAATTCAGACATGTGGTTGCAGAAATGACGACGGGACACCAAACAACGCATACAGACATTTATCATTAGCACAAAAACACAGCTACTGTGGCCATTCAGGGTCTAACACCGCCAATTCTTTGATTACACGCTTTGAGCAAGAAAAGCTGTTATTTTTCACGTGACCCACGTGCAGTGCAAAGTTGCTGTAAAGTCAACAAAACAACACTGGCATACAAAGCTCAACATCCTCGGATCAACATAAATGATCAAAAAACATAGGTAAAGACAACATGCAAACTTTAAAGACAAGTTTTATTGTGGTACATTTTTAATGCTGTCTAGTATATGCTGTTAATTAATTTCACAATTTCTACATTAAAACACACTGTACCACTTAACTGTCAGATGAATGATAAGCTTTTAAAACCCTCAAATGTATTTTCATTAGTAGTCAAAAAATTCAAAATTAAAGTTATAAAACTTTGACCCATTACCTTCCAGTGCTCAGACATGCATGTATCTTATTCTAACAAACAAAATATATTTAAAATAATCAAATAAATGCAAAAATATAAATAGTAATCATGAAAAATAGTTTTTTCATATATTAGAAAGTGCTGCAAAAACACAGCTTTGAACACAAGGTGACAATGTTTCAAACAGTCCATGGAACACTGGGCGACAGAAAGTTAACAAGTCTATCATCAGATTTAGGCCATAATACAGATATTATTTTCACTTATGAGAAATTCCAATTTCCCAGCCTTTACAAACCTGGTTTCAAGTCAGCCACCTCAAATCTTCGAACATTGAAGGGTAGCTGAGGATCGCTTGTTCTCCAAGGTCCCTTCTCTGGACTCATCTGTTTGTATTGGACTTTGAAAAATTTAATGGTCTGACCATTGCCTTTGTCCGTCACTGACCAGTTGAGCATTACAGCATGGTCTGACAACTGCTCCACATATGGTGCTGAGGGGGCATATTTGGCTGAGGGGAAGAAATTTTCATAGTTTTGATCAGATAGTGGAAAATACAGGACTGTATCATGTGAAAACAACATGCACACACCAGCCACAATGGAATGTTCACTGTTTTGATTGTTAGCCACATTTTTTGTGAAATATTATTGTCATTTCCATAACAACTATTTCATTTAAAGAGGATGAATAATATACATATGGAGAGGTAATTGCTAGACCAAACAACATGTGTATCATGGATACCTTAACAGAGTTTATGTATTATTGAAGATAAAGAAAATTCTAAGTTTTTCTGACTGCTATTAAAAGGACAAAATATCAATGATAAGAAAAAGAAAAAAATCTGTGAGGTTGCAGCAGGACTTGGAACAAAATATGGCCAAAAAAAAACAAGAAAAAACAAACAAAATTGAATCTGCCATATACTAATTTTATTAAAATAACAAGTTGTGCTTAAACAAGCTCAAATAAAAATTCACAAAATGTTGAGGAGAAAAAGATCATACAAAACCCTCCATTAAACCAGGTTACTCACGTTTTTCATGGTCTCCCTGTCCAGTATTCCCATTTTTCTTCTTCTTTCTCCGATCTCTCATTCTCAAGTGTTTCCGTCTACCATGTTTCTTTCTGTCTCTGCGCCCTGCTTTGCGTTTCTGATCTTTGGATTTCTCAAGCTTGGCAGACAATTTTGCATCCCCCTTCTCCACCACTTCTTCAGCTTCCACAACTGGCAGCTCTTCTGTGAATAAAAACCAGAATACTGGGTAATGAATGCTGTGGACACATAGAACATGATATCTTCTTTGATGAAATCTTGTTACACTCAAAGGCTTCACCAATCACAAGTGCCTCCAGTCTCATTTAAGTACATTTATTAACATTGGAAGCAACCATGTACACACAAACACATAAAGATAACCTATGTATCCAGTACAGTCTTTACCCTGTTATTTCCCCTTTTTACTGGAATGTTGAGACTTCTGGTGTAACAAGATATTTTTGTCAGAACATTGCACCTCGTTGTATCCAGCATTTTTACAATAATCCCTTTGCTGCACAACCCTATCTTCAGATTGCCATACAACTTTCCAGCCTTAGATCAAATTTGTTAAAATCTGCAGCGGTATATGTCCCAGATCCAATAGTATGACTCAAGCTCTATCATACGGGGACATTTTCTTTATTTTCTTGCATCTGATTCTTTTGCAGTCAGTCTCAGGTTCAGTCTAGTCACCTAATACAAATTTGTAATGAATTTACAGCAATTTCATTGTGATAAATAGAACAATGACTGCATTATTTTATTCACTGTTATTTCATGACCGTTTGCAGGTCATTCTGATAACTTACTGGATATCATCTTCACTATTCTGTGAAGCAAGACATTCAGAAAACGGTGTACTGTCAAAACTTTACTCACCAGGTTGCAATGGCTGATCAGCCTCTGGTTGACCTCCGACCTCTAATCTCATGACACCATAAGTACTTCCTAATTTGTTTGTAGCCATACACTGATAGATCCCTGAGTCTGCATTACTGACTTGGGCAAGTGTCAAGGTACCTGTTTACATATATTCAAGAGAAAAAAATATAATACTGCATTCTCCCCCATGTTTCTCTGTGCTACAACTTAAGGAGACTGTTAAGTAATTCATGTAATTTACTGATATCCCCCCTGGCAATGAATTTTGCATATACATTCACTTTGTGTTTCTTCTAAAGGCAACTGGCTGCTGATTTTCAAAGTACTCAGTTGATTTAATGCTGTCAAATTATATAATCCGCTGAGATTAGATATTTCATGTATCTGAACTTTTGACCAGACAGGAATATGAACATATCAAATGTTTAGGTTTCCAATATTTCAAAAATCTTTTACAATTCAATATTATCAGTCTAGGCACACATGAACTGATTTTCATCTGCTGACTAGTTGGATGGTCACATCATGACACTGAGTTTCAGTGAGAACAAAAGCCAGTTGGCTACTGCGTGAAGTCTCATTGAAACTCAACAAGTCGGCCAATCCAAATCGGCTGATGCACACAAAGGCTAAGTTAAACCAGTGATTTCCTGAACCTAATCAAAACTGCTCGATTTCATACCACAATCCTTCACAAACAAGGAACCAGTAGCCAACCCTATTCCACACATTTGTCAGTTTATAGATGACTTGTTAAACAACAGACTCCAAACATGAATGAAATGAAACTCTATGATAGAGATCTATGAGATCAGCTGTAAGCTTTGCTTACAACAATCATTTGAACTGCTTTGCTAATGTGCCTTTTCTCTGTATTTCAATTGAATCTTTCTTCTTTCTTCCTATCTTATAAAAACATTATCACACCAACAGCAACAACCATAAGGCAGGTGTGTTGACTCATCTATGAATGTGGCAGCTTGACTTGGGTGGGCTTAGTCAACAAAACATGAGTTCACAAAACTGAAACCTATACAATCAAATACACAAAAGCCTGAAATGACGGACAAAAAAATTCAACACACAAAACAAATACATAGACTTCCTCCCACAATAGAGAAATGCAAACATTTATCAATGATAGATGTCTGAAGAGTGCACAAAACGAATATTTTGATTCACTTGGGGATAAAATATCTTTCATACAATTGGCTGCTTTCTCAAATGGGCACATTTGAAAGACTGAGCAAGACAGGATGGGACACAGCTCTGAATGGGACTTTACAGGGTATCTTTGAGCAGAAACTGCTTGAAGAGAAGAGCTAGGGGATCAGTGCCGGTGAACTCCAGATTTCCCTATGTTAAAAAGCTAAGAACATGTTTCTCCTTCAAAATATCAAATAATACGATGTGTGTCACGTCCTGCACTAAAGACAGAGACAATAATTATTATAGTTTGACTTTTCAACAACAGTAACAAAACCTTTGATAAACAACTAGATATAGAATATCTGAATTTCCAAGGAAAGGTGTTGACAACTTGGACTGGTTATTCAATTTTCTTTCTTGTTTCTTGTGCAATTCTGAATGTATAGCACATAAAGAAAGAGCTGGACAAGGCCAACTGACACGACTATTTGGATATTCTAGGCAATTATTTTTTCTAAAAGCTATTAAAGGACAAAGAGATTCAGGGCCTTTTCAGCAAAACTCCAGATTAATGAATGTTTACTGGAAAGTTGGTATTGCAAAAAGTTTCCTGGAAATGTTTGCCACTCTCCATGACAAAGACTGTCCAGGTGAAATATGGTCAAAAAACTATCAGCATTCATATCTCAGATTGAGGATTTCCAACTTCACGGCATCCTGAACTAACCATGCTTTCTACTGTTTCCTGACGAATTATGACCAGGATGCTAGAGGAATGGAGGACCAGTCTGGTACCAAGAACTATTCCAATGTCATCACATACAGACTTTAAAACCTTAGCATTACTCACTTCGGCTCCATAACCAATATATTACTCACTGACATTGTCCCAAAAGGCCCAGACCTACTTCAGATCTAGTCCACCCAGGCATTTATTGTACACCACGCTAACCCCTTGTCCATATATCTAACCACCAAGGCTGCCACCCATCCATATTTCTCGCATGACTTTCTCTGTACATCCAGAATTACTCACGAGATGGATCCAACGATCAATAGTAATCTTGTGGGTCTTGTTGGGTTTTCCCTGGATGCTTGTAAGTACTCTTTGATTTATGTGGTTATGTGGGCAAGAGACGACTGTAAAGTCTGAAGGCTTTTACCCCTACATTCTCTGAGACTATGGGACCAGGGAATTAGACAGGCGTAGCGTTAAAGCCGTGAAGACACGGGACTAGTTTTTGTGGGCTTGAGGTTGAAGGTCAGTTAGCTTTGTGATTTGTCTAACTGGTGTAGCGAAATGGCATTAACATGTCCAAAAGAAAAGAAAGGACTGGCAGATGAAAGGAAAGGACTGGCAAATGAGAGGAAAACACTTTGATATATACATCGGTAACATCAAAACAGGTTGCCTAATCTGTTTGACAATTTCCAGCAAGGTTTCCCTAAGGTTCTGACTGATAATTTCATCTCTAGGTTATGGTAGGCAGCCAGAGTGATTTTCAAGAATATAACTATTGCAATTAGCGAGTCAAAATCGTGCTTCAGTAATGCATGACAATAAATACATGTACATAAATAATTTAAGAGCACTGTTGACAACTACTCGAGTAAGATTTCCATGTTTTTTTTATTTATTTATTTATTTAGGAAGTTGATCTTTTCATACTAAAACGCACGGATCTTAAAACTGCCATGAACCATACTTTGACAAACTTTATACACCAGAAAAGTGGACAATGAATGGCTGAAACTTTTCCCGTAAATGTGGCACACCAATTTGTGAGTAAACGCTGTTCCAGCAGGTCAATGAGACCAACAAAGTTATTATTAAGGTTTCCATCAAGAACGTCCAAAACATCCTCATCAAACACAATCCCAGCAGCAAAGAAGACAAAAAGAAAAACAGTGGCACATAAAAAGAACATCAAAGTTTGAGTCCATTGAGAAGATACACTGAAATATTGGACAAAAACAGTTTGTTCTCATCCAAAAGTCAATCACACTGATAAATTATGGGTAGCGCACAAGATTGCTTTCATCACCCGCCTCTTGGCTGGGACAAGCATCATCTACAACACAATCAAGTAATTATTTCATAGAATGTCTTGATCAAACTAAACTGTCTATTCTGTGGATTTATACACAACAAAATTAATAGGATTGGGTATTATCGGGACTAGGCTCAAGGATCACAGTACCTAGCAAAGAAAAAAAAAACGATTAAAAAGATGTCACAAAACTCATACCTCCGTCTGCAGTTGGAAGCTCTCTGCCATTATGGTACCACCGCACTTCAGGTTTTGGGAATCCACCCACTGAGCAAGCCATCTCCACACGATTCCCTACAGTCTCCACCGCGCTAGGTCTCTTGATAACCTGAATGACCGGAGGTGTCAGAATTTCCAGAAACACCTGACCTTCTCCTCTACTCTCGGCGACACTGTTACACCTGTATGTGCCCCCGTCTTCATACTGGGTGGACTGGATCCTCAAGTTGCCTAGATGATAGAAATTAAACGAACATCATAACTTAATAAAGCATGCCAAAATCTTATCTGATGGAGTCTGGGGACACATTTTGGCTACAGGATCTCATAACAGTGTCAGACACATTCTTCAGATTCTTATATTACTGAAAAAATTACAACTCACATAGCATGGGTAATAAACACTTGTTATGACAGGAACTTATCTGATTCAGCCGGAGGCCTTGAGTGCATATAGCACTGACGTTGGAGGAATTGGAATGCATCATTTTATAAATCAAATGAGAAGACGCTAACGCGAATGCGCATGATAAAACAAATTCTTGTCTAACAGAAAAAGACATACAGCCTTGTGTCACCTAACTCACATGGGGTCGGAGACATAATTATACACACACAGATAAGGATGAGTCCTCTCCACCCACATTCAGACATGCACCCTCAAACCTGCACAAACACACAACACCCACTTACAGCAGGGAGACCATTTATTACAATCATCCCTTGCCCTACTCCTGACCCCATGCTGTCTCAAACGTAGCAACAACGACCAGATCTTTACAGTCATGGCGTTGGCAGAACAGTAATAAAACACGAAACTAATAAGAAAATAATATAATAACAATACATGACAGTATAACACTCGGATTTACAATATGCATAATTATAATGAAAGCGACACTAAGAATATTGTCAGCAATTTATCACACAGTTGAAAGAAAGAAAGAAAGAAAGAAAGAAAGAAAGAAAGAAAGAATGAAAGAAAGAAAGAAAGAAAGAATGAAAGAAAGAAAGAAAGAAAGAAAGAAAGAAAGAAAGAAAGAAAGAAAGAAAGAAAGAAAGAAAAACACTGGCCAAAGAAAAAAAAAGTGGGGGTGGGGAGAGGGAGAGAGGGAGAGAGGAAGAGGAGGAGGAAGGAATGTCCTTACCAAACATGGACAGAGAGAAGCGTCCCACAGGCAGACTGCCCCCATACTTGCTCCAGGTGATATTTGCTCCAGGATGACCATAACTTGGACACTCCAGAGTGATATTTGCCCCAACCTCCACCTGTACCTGACGTCTCATGCCTTGCATAATGTAGGCTGTGGGTTCGAATCCTGAAAAGACAACATGACAACCCTGAATCAATATAGGCCAACATCAAAGTCAGGTTACTCATGTGCAGGATCTCAATATCTGCATTTGTGAAATTGCAAAAGTGGACTGCTATTTAACTTCAATTCTTAATACTTTTATGATGCTGCATTATCAAACGAGCCATTTCAGGTTTTCTTTATGGTGTTTTGACGACAAACAACCCGTTTTGTATTTTGTTGTTTGTTTTCCATGACGCACCAGTAATCGTCTCCTCGTTTGCGGGATTCAACATTCTCTTTCTGAATTTAAATGAATATGAACATAGTTTTGTTCTTGTTGTAGTTATTCTTGGACAAAATGCTGTCTCAACTAACCTTTTTATCTAAGACATCTTAAAAAACCGTCTTTTTAATTGATGATACAAGTAAATTGCCAAATAAATGAAAGCAAATTATACGAGTAGGATGACTGTCCCAGTCGGGTTAATGAAGAAGTCTTGTTATCTTAAAACACATTACTTATGGGAGATTAATTTTTTTATGACAACTTTCAAGTCAGAGATAGGCATTATCTTTGGTAAAATGGCATTCACATGAACCATGAAACTGTTTTGGGAATTTAAATAGCGAAATAGGAAGTTGTGGATAAGGATGCATTTTGCAATCTTTGGGGGCATCTTTAATTATGAATGCTAAATTTTGAGTTTGAGGAAGGCTTGTCCACACGATAATGTCTAGATCTAATATTTTGCTAGGAGGAAGCAAGACGACAGGCAGAATATAACAGAATGATAGGACAGAAGGAGATCCTACCAGAAGAGTCCACCAACCACCCGCTATGAAGACTGCACAAACCCCGTAATACTGCATTATTACGACAAGACTTTAAAATGTAACCCTGGGACGGCTGTTGTGCCAAAACATTGCACGGCTGATGGTGTAACTAAAATATTATATTCTGCACAAAAGTCAGAAAGTTTGCACATTCATGCCAGTTTAACACTAAATTTAGATTTTAACTTGAAAAAAAAAACACAGCTAAAATTTTGTATTCAAAATTGGTATTGCTCCTCTCCTTCCTTGCCAGTCCGCTCTGCGTGCATGTGTGTGTGTGAGTGAGTGAGAGCATGTGTGTATGCGTCATTTCAGTGTTGTTTTTTTTCCTTCCCTTCCCCCATGCCGATGTCAACATCAATTAAATATTACACGTAACCGAGGAACCGTTGGACTTTAAGTAACACGTGCCTCTCTTCTTTCTAGTTCACATGTACAATAATCATAGCCATTTTTAAAGAATGGCATCTTTGGTTCACCCACACTTTGTTGTTTTTTGTTTTTTTTTCAAAAACTAATTACCGCGCTCCCATCTGACATCCCCACAATAACAAAGTCGGGCTGTACAATACAAAATATTACAAAGAACCACACAGCTCCCACTTCACATTCACTCACAAGTCTGCATCATTCACATACAACAAAAATAATAAATGAAAGCGGCCGACAAAAAGAAAAGAAGAAAAAAAGGAAGGAGAAAAGAAATGAAAATATAATTGTAATTGCATCAATGTGCACCAATAAATGTCTATGCATATTTTTACCCACAATGCTGGGTTTCATTGGGTCACATTAGCATTTTCTTTTTTATTATACTATAGTATAAATCTTGTCTCTGTTTGTGTAACTTTTTGTGTAACAATGTTCGTTCGTAAACGCCAGCCACACAAACGAAATGATGCTGGGTTAAATATATCCAGAAGTGCAAACTTCACCACGTGAATCGAACTATGACGATTTATGTAAATATTACGACACTGTTTATTGCAACACTTTGGACTTTAAAGGATTATTTCTCTGTAAATGGGCCAAAACACGGAGGTTTCGTGTGCCTAGGATTCATCAATTTGACAGCCCCCACTAGGACATCCGAATCCCCGTGTTTCAACATAAAGTTCGGATAAATGTCGTGAAGCAAACTGTTCCTATCCCTTGTGGCATGATGTTTTTTCGTCTGGACAGAGGTATTATAGGAGACCAACAAATTACTGCACACATAATTATTATTTGATTCCATTGAATCGCCCCGCCTTCCTCTTTCTTTGTACCCTATTATGTGCCTCTAAGAGAGAGAGAGAGAGAGAGAGAGAGAGAGAGATAGAGAGAGAGAGAGAGAGAGAGAGAGAGAGAGACAGACAGACAGACAGACAAACAGAGAGAGACACACACATACACACACAAACAGAGACAGACAGACAGACACACACACACACAGAGCTACAGAGTTTAACGCCCAAGCAAATTTACACTGGCGTAACCAAGATCAAAAGTTTTGCCACGCCGGGATGAGAAAAAATAACTTACTTTTAAAACGTCTGTGTGCTTCCAAACCAAATTGAAAAACATTTCGCAAACTTCAGAGGAGGGGCGAGGACAAGGAAAAGGGGCAAAGACCGCCCGCAAGACAAAGAGAGGAGAATAAGGAGTAAAGAAGAAAAAAGAAACGGGGAAAAAGTTGGACTGAATGTGTATTTGTGTAGGTGTATGTGTGTTTTTCCTTTTTTTTTTTTTTTTGAAATCTGACATTCAACCGTTTGCCACGTAATCCCGCTGCCTATTGTTCCCCAGCTCCCAAAGGCAAAAAGCCCTCACAACACTACACAAATGAGTTTACATTGAGAAGACCAACTCCCCGCTTCAGCAATGTACTGCAAAGACTTCATCGGGCTTCAAATTCTCCTGACAAACGAGCCCCGAGTCCTTCCCCCTGGCGAATTGCGACGAGATGTATGCACAATGAAAATAATTTTCCTGAAAACGAAGCCATTCACCACTTATTCACATGCGGTTGGTATTGAATTTATATAGGGCTATGGTACTAGGCCTCTAGCGATTCCATTCAAATTATAATCGAGTACAGTTAATAAAATAATCGATGTTTTTTATTGATACAAATTATCATAACGAAACCCAGTAATGGGAAAAACGACGTTACGGCAGCAATATGTTAAATAATAAAAACCAAGCTATTTGCATTTCTGAAGGACAAAATCTTTCTTTTGACCTTGCAAAAACATGCAGATTGTCTGATTATCAGCACATCTACACATACTTTTTATTGGCAAAAGATCGTAACCAATTACCTGGCACAGGTCTGATTTTTTTTTTTTTTTTAACCCTCAGTGGCATACTGCAGACATGCAGGTTATGCAGACACAGTGAGTAAACAAAATAATTTAAAGAAAGAAAAGTCAACTGTCAATGTAAAAACAACAAAATCACTACTGAGCAATCCAAAAAATGACTGCTCTAGTGGCCATTTTGCTGTCAGGTAGCAGTTGCTACATCCATAACAGAACATTCCAACTTCAAAGAAAACCGGCACACAAAATTACATGTAAAACATTAACAATGAGCTTCCTGCAATTGCTTTTACATTAATAAACTTAAAATTGTCATCTTGTGCAGGACTTTCAATATTTCCACTCTGGAGCCACATTTCATCATTATTTTTTTTTTTTTCAAGAAACAAGAAGAAGAGGGAAAATGCACTTGCTGGAAGAACAAGCAGACCATAAATGCCATCTTATTTATGTTTCAAGGAAACTCCTGTGAACAATAGGGCTGAAACATTTCAAATATTGATCCTGGTATTGGAAGTGCCGTTTCCTCTACATTAAACAGAAATAACATGATGAATGATTTTGATGTTCTCTCTTCTCTACCAAAGTGTCGTGGTGTTTTGCTATTTATTACTCTTTTGTTTGGTTGTGATCCCTGCAAATCTGTTTCTTTCACACTTGCATCATTTTAATGCATATCCCAAGCGGAACAATGGACATTATTTCCTAGACGATATCTTTAAAATCTACGGCTAAAATTTCAACTGTTGCCAATGAGTAAGGACCAGAGTTTATTCATGCGTCACACACGCATTTAGCTCCTAATCTTTCAGGCTATTTTAACAATTACCATGCCACTTTAAAGGACGTGGTAAAACCTTTTGTCTGCGAGTCTACGCCATAATGGAACTGAAAATAGGACACCCCTCCCCTTTCCCATATAAAAAATATGTTTTTGTAAAAGTCCAGTATGACGACACTCATCATTTCCTACTGCGCTGTGTGTGAATGTCAAAGAGTTAAATAGCCGCTGAAACTAAAACAGGCAAAACAACAAAAAAAAAATGCCCCAAGCACATAAAAACTTCGTGCTGAGAAAACTACAGCCTTTATAATTTCCCCTTGCTATTGAAATGTTTCAGAAAGAGGAATAATGACATTGCACCGCAACGAATTGCTGCCGGGTTACAATATGGAAATAATATGTTCTCTCTACACGTCCGACATTTCCTTTCAATTTCAGGGTAGTAAAAACTCTTGTCGTATTTTCAGAGCGGAATATTACTAACTGGTACGCCCTTATATATAAACTAATACTGCCTGGAGCTTACTGTGTTAAATATTGTCTGCAGAGGCTCTAATAAACCCAGTACTATTTGGCCTTCCTTCTACTCTAAATCTATTTCTTATGCGCACGAATAAAACTGTTTACCTGTAATAATACAATGACCATAATGGCCAACAAAATGCAGCGGCTTCATAAACATTAAAATGCAGTGTTCACGACAAAACTATGCTAGCACTGAAAAGGTTCCGCTCCAAGGAGGATTACAAAACGTTACAGATTCAACTGATTTAGACTACTGTTTCGCCCATGCCCATTTCCCAACTGGTGACTCCTAATAACTTTAGAAGATCTAGTTGAAAAGGTGGGTATTCTATTTCTGTTGGTTCTCAAGGCTTGGACCTTGCTACTGTTCTGTACATTGCAGCCCTCAAACTGGACAATACATCTGATTTTAGTCGAATTCAGAGAGGCTCAACCTATTACACAAATTTGCATCCGATACTGGCGGTCAGCCGTCAAATCGAATATACTCCAAATTCCCTTCTCCGGTTCGAAATCGCCAATTTGATTCCTTTTCAGTCCCTTCCAACATCACCCAAACCTCACTTTTTTTTTTTTTCCTTCTCCTGTTTTGAGTCTCAGCCTTAGAATTTGCGAATTCTCTCTCCCCCTTTTCCTCTCAACCATCTTTCAAGTTTCCATTCTTGTCTGTTTCCATTCACTCGACAACCCAATCTATATTATTATTATTATTATCATTATTCATTCGTGTTCGCTTCTCACAGCGTCAGGCGAGCACAACTGAGATTTCCGCAACACTAAGGAAGGGAAGAGAGGGAAGGGAAAGCAACACTGAGGAAGGGAAGAGAGGGAAGGGAAAGCAACACTAAGGAAGGGAAGAGAGGGTAGGGAAAGCAACACTAAGGAAGGGAAGAGAGGGTAGGGAAAGTAACACTGAGGAAGGGAAGAGAGGGTAGGGAAAGCAACACTAAGGAAGGGAAGAGAGGGTAGGGAAAGCAACACTAAGGAAGGGAAGAGAGGGTAGGGAAAGCAACACTAAGGAAGGGAAGAGAGGGAAGGGAAAGCAACACTAAGGAAGGGAAGAGAGGGAAGGGAAAGCAACACTAAGGAAGGGAAGAGAGGGAAGGGAAAGTAACACTAAGGAAGGGAAGAGAGGGTAGGGAAAGCAACACTAAGGAAGGGAAGAGAGGGTAGGGAAAGCAACACTAAGGAAGGGAAGAGAGGGAAGGGAAAGCAACACTGAGGAAGGGAAGAGAGGGTAGGGAAAGCAACACTAAGGAAGGGAAGAGAGGGAAGGGAAAGCAACACTAAGGAAGGGAAGAGAGGGTAGGGAAAGCAACACTAAGGAAGGGAAGAGAGGGAAGGGAAAGCAACACTAAGGAAGGGAAGAGAGGGAAGGGAAAGCAACACTAAGGAAGGGAAGAGAGGGAAGGGAAAGCAACACTAAGGAAGGGAAGAGAGGGTAGGGAAAGCAACACTAAGGAAGGGAAGAGAGGGTAGGGAAAGCAACACTAAGGAAGGGAAGAGAGGGTAGGGAAAGCAACACTAAGGAAGGGAAGAGAGGGAAGGGAAAGCAACACTGAGGAAGGGAAGAGAGGGTAGGGAAAGCAACACTAAGGAAGGGAAGAGAGGGAAGGGAAAGCAACACTAAGGAAGGGAAGAGAGGGTAGGGAAAGCAACACTAAGGAAGGGAAGAGAGGGAAGGGAAAGCAACACTAAGGAAGGGAAGAGAGGGAAGGGAAAGCAACACTAAGGAAGGGAAGAGAGGGAAGGGAAAGCAACACTAAGGAAGGGAAGAGAGGGTAGGGAAAGCAACACTGAGGAAGGGAAGAGAGGGAAGGGAAAGCAACACTGGCTTTTGAAATATGAAAAGTGAATCAGTAAGAGAGATTGACATGCCGGGTGATGTTTGTATGTTTTGTGCTGATGAAGTCTCGGGCTGATGAAGTCTCGGGGGGGGGGGGGGGGGGGGAGGAGAAGAGAAATCAGAAAAAGAAGAGAGGAGATAGAATTTAAATGAATCGGTGAGGGTGATAAGGGGAAGAAAGCGCTAGTAGACGGGAACGGAGGGAGGAGGAGAAGGAGAGAGAGGTAGAGAATGTAGTGAGGCGTGAGAGATGATCACGCTGTTATAATATAATATATCTATGTCTTACTTCGATAAGATGGAAAATTCCTACATCAAACAATAACAGCAAAGAAATAACAACTTCACTGTCAACAATAAAAACCCTCGCATGGATCCGATATGCTCACACTTTCATACATATTTATGCGCACACACTAGCTCATTGGCAATGTTGTTCAGCTAGGCCTACGAGGTAATGAGTTTTATTGAATACTTCTGTCCAAGCATTAAGGGCGTCTGTGCATCACACATGATTTTTCCAGTAATTTTTTTTTTAAAAGTATATAATGTGTATTTTCATGTGTTTGGACGGATGGTCAGACAGACAGACATACTGACAGACAGATGGCATAAGGATCATAGAAACAAACCAAAAACAAGTTAAATGTGATAGAGAATTTTCTTACCCATGCAGATAGAAGGACACATTATGAAAGAGGACTGGTGGATGAAGGGAAAGATGGTGTGACATGATGAAAACCTTAACAGAGACAACATACTGCAACATCATTAGGTCGTAACCCCATTTTCTGTAAATTTAGTATACGCCAGATTATCAAAAAAAACACAAAAAAACAGAAACCTAACATATGCAACTATTTTGCTGACGATATATGCGTATGATCTACGCACGGCAACGTGCATGCAACACTCCTCTTTGCCGCGTCTTCAATTTCTCATTTCTAACCGCGTAACTTTCAAGGCGGAGTCCCCAGCCTCTTCAGATCTTTAACCAGGCGAAAGGCTATTGATGGAACATTTCGTCAACACCAGTTAACCACAGGCATCAGGCGGCGGCTCCCCTCTTGCCAGATGGTAGCGGTTAGAGACATCAAAAGACGCTTGCTGGCATCGTATTTCTCCCAGTATGGCACTGTAATCAACTTTAACACTTCGTTTGTTTTCCATATCATTTTTATTCAGCGGCGCTAGGAAAAGTAATCGCTCTAGTTTTTTTTATTTTTTCGTTGTTGGTTTGTTGGTTTTTTTTCTACTCCAGGCAACCGATCTCATTCCCCTCCCTTCAACGTTCTACTTAATCTGCCTCAGAGCTCCTTTCGTTCTCCTTAAATTCTATTTCACCAACTATTCGTCATCAGACAAGCTTTCCTCTCCCATAAAGCTAAGATGATTGTAACTTTATAACAATTTCCCTGTAACTTCCACAACCAAATGATCTCATATCCCACAATTTTTTTTTTCTCGCGTTCTCCCACCTTCCCCCGCAACTGTTGCAGAAAAACCCTGATTTATGGGACTGTACCTATTCTTAGAGCACAACTTCAATTTACATAATTCCAGCACAATTTTCCATGCACTTGGCTCCACACATGCAACTAACTATAAATCAGTGTTTTTATGCTCAGGGGAAACTGAAGAGTGAAAATCTTCCCATAAAGATCCTCATATCTCACTAAACAAATGCTTCACTTTTTTCGAGTCATTTCAGTCTGCGAAGTATATAGATTTTAAAAAAAAAAAAAAAGTGGTCTGGCTTTACCGAAAAGTTACGCGTTTCCGTTGTATAGATCACAGCTGTTTGAAATATCAGGCTCCATCAATTAATTAAACCCGCACCTATAAAGATGACATAAGGGTTTTATCAATTTTAGTTTGCTGTTATCGTTACTTAATACCACCAATTCAATGTTCTACCCATGAGCCAGGGTGCACAAACCGAGAACCAATGCATATTTGTTTTGCCCTGCCTTACCCAGCAGTGGACTAAAGATCGCCGAGAGTCGACTCAAGCTGGAGATGTTGGACATTGAGCCAAAATCAGGCAGACGGAAGGAAAGATGGCCAGACCGACCGGCAAATACACTAAGATGTAACCAGAAATATTACCTGGGGTCTCTAAATCATGAAGCCCACTTATTCTCTCTTCTCCAGAAAGACAATTACCAAGCAACGAGAAAGGATTCAACATTTTGCTACGTGCACTCCCCCCTCTATTACTGTCATAAAACGTAGTTCATTGTGGACGAAGGAAAGGAAGAAAAAACTGCATCCTGGCCGCTGACTAATGAATAATGGAAGCTTAGTGTCGTACGAGGTAATGACTACAATGAGCAAGTCCGCAAGAGATGACATGTCATTTATTTTGGCCCAGTCGCCATGTACATGAATACAGCACCTCGGCGGTGTATGTAATATTATACATAATAATACATATTATAATAGAATAAACTGACACAATACCAAACCCTAATGCATATACTGAGCAGGCATGTTCCAAAGTTCAGATCAGGACGGCATCGAATCTAAATATGTCTCACTACATTAATAGGCTGGCATCAAATCCACGAATTCTAAGTATGAATTAAAATAGCCAATATGTAGGGACCATTATTATTATCATTACTTGAATCCTCAAGTACTTGAATAAGACACACCAATATTGAACCTCAAAGCTTCATTTGTGAGACTCTTTCTAACGAGATGGAAAACATACGACGGTCTCTATTTTCACCCATCTTGAAAGAAGCCCGAACTGGTCATCAATCATTTCGACTAATTATTCTAACCAATATCCTAAACAGTAGAACACAATGATGATATGTAAACCTAGTCAAAGAAAACGCTGGAGAGGAGTTCCATATTTTGAACTGCCGAACCGATACCAAATTTCTCCATGTTATTACTCCCAGGACAAAGCTCGATGTCGCCCACAGAATGATCCAGTCGTCTCCAAATTATGAAGGTGCCCTAAGTTCGCTGGTGTCTGCGTACCTGAAGCAATGAGGTTGTTACGGCGATTCATTTGTCGCTTGTTACCTTCAGCTGTGTACCCTAATGAGCTGACAGGCAGGCACAGCTGTCACAGGGCATCACTATTCTTTACGCTACACTTCAACCCTTGGCTCGTCATCAAGTTGCTATAGGACTCTAGGGGACTCATACTCTTTGCGCTTTGAAGACCTTCGCGCGACATATCATCAGTTTAAGGGTCCACCAGGCCTTTGAGACAGACTGGCGGACGGAACAGATATTCAAACGTAAACAATATATCCACAAAAACAAAGGCCCACAAAAATGTACTCCTTAATACACCCTCAAACACAGATTTATTAAACTAATAATACAGCGCAAACCTACCAGTCCAAACTGGTGACCAATTCATACAGTAATTAACCTCTGAAAGACTTGCAAAATCCCCCATCTTTGCCATAAGAAAAATTGGGACATTTACCATCATGCCTAAATATGTGTACAGAGACATACACGAGTACATTACCTCCCTTATTGAATAGCTTGAGAGCTGTGCTGTACACAGCGAGCAAGAGAGAGAGTTGAGAGAGGGGGGAGGGGGAGAGAGAGAGAGAGAGGGAAAGAGAGAGAGAGAGGGAAAGAGAGAGAGAGAGAGAGAGAAAGAAAGAAAGAGAGAGAGAGAGAGAGAGGTGCTACTCACTGTAACGCGCTTTTATTATTATTATTATTAAGCGATAGAACTCAAGAGCTTCAACACATTCTACACTTGGACCCAGGTATTTCTATTAAAATAATCCATTCACACACCCACACATACACACACGCGCGCGCACACACGTGTATGTACGCACTGATACCGGCACATACCGAGGGAAGGCACATCTGACAAGCCTTGACAGAATATACGGGCTATAATCTACCCCGTGTACAGACAAACATGAAACTCAAGCAGTACCGATGAAACTCTACACTCGGCCAGATAAATCTGACTGGGAAAATTAGCACCATTACTATAAAAACGTCATATGCCAAAAAATGTTAAAGAGAAGGGACGTAAGATACTTTGCATTCTAAGCCGAGAAAAAAATAATAAAGTAAAAATTAAGGTACAGGCAAAGGAACGGGGAAGGGTGGGAAAGCCGCATTTGGCTAAGAGCGAGGCGTTCTCGGCTAAGAGGCTGACTGTTGAGTAGGTCATGGGTCTACAGAGCTGCAACTTGCTCAAAAGGGAGTGGGAGGGAGAGCAACTTCTTGAACAGAGAAGCTTGAATCTTCCACTTCTTCCACTTTGAATTCCCAACATCCACTAACCCAGACTAGGATTCAATTTGTCTTACAATATAAGGCCGCCAAGGCCAACAATAATGCCAGCACACAAAAAAACACTAGGGTTACTTTACAGGACAGGAATTGCATTGGTACTTTTCGTATCTATAAACTGTTCCACGAGATACCAATTTATTCACAAAGTCAAAATTGGGCAAAAAGAAAAGGTTGTATTGTTGCGACACCCTGCTGCGACCCCACAGTTTTTCTGTGGTTTTCATGATATTTCATCAATTTATTTACAGCTCAGAAAACCAACCAATGCCAAGCCATTCGTTTTCTACTTCCCGAGTCATATCAAACGGTAAGCAAATACTATGTCACTAGAGTCACTACCATTTGGGCAAACAGGGCCGTGAGATTTAAAAAAAAAAAAAAAAAAGAGGCTGACATTTTTTTCCCCCATGATCTGCAAAATAACAAAATCAAATGACAAAATGGCCTACAGATTTAACTGAAGCAGAAAGGAAAGAAAAAAAATTCCCTTCTAAGCATAGAAAAATACCCACAACCTGTAGATTTCAGGTTTTAGTGTACTGTGTCCCTTACACCACTGCATCATGATGGCAGACACTGTCCCTCCCTGAAATGTTCGACTACACAAGTATTCCACAATAGTAAGTTCAGGCGCAGAGAGGGAAAGAAGTCAAGGTAGAGAAAAAGAGAGATGAGTAATAATTTCTTCCCAACGCAATTTAAGAGGACACTGAGTAGAAAGAAAGAAAAAAAAGACAGACCTTAAGAAAAGAGTTCAGAGGGGGGTAAGTTTTTCCAAACTTGCTGAACAATGATGCCAGGGAGGAACACGCACCGGGATGAGAGGTACCGTCGCCAATGAAGGGACTGGTCGGGCTTCAGAACGTGGTCGCTCCTATACAGAATTACATGCTACGATGGGTCACATAATTACTAATCACCGCACGAATGAAGAATGAAGCCTGGCTCAAGAGCTGAGGCACATGAAAAGCTTTATCTCAAAATTGTTTGAGAGAAATATCATGGCTTTTGAAAAGCATTTTTCCTCCCTTACTTCGGTTCTTGTGTTGTGTGTGCGCGCGTTATTCTTCAGGTATTCACTCGATGGCCGCAGAGAAATTTTGGCTCGACGAAGAAAGAAAGAAAGAAAGACAGAGACTTCAGCTGACGAGCCTTCTATTGAACTGTGCCTAAACTTGCTGAAGGGTAAACGTAGCAAAGGCTGGGGTGGGAGGTGTAGAAACCAGCGAATAAAAGTATATAAAATTTATTAAGAGGCTTTTTTTGTCAGCAACTAACCCCGAGGCATTAAGTTAAATCTGCTTTGTTGCGGGGATGTCATTTCAGCCCGGAGGGTGCTAAAGGGAGCTTTCTACAGCTTTTCCCGAGTAAAACATCACAGTTTATTTAAGAAAATATAACAGCTATTATGAAAAGCGCGGAACTCAAAAACGTATAAAGGAAACCGGGGTCATTCTGTGCGTACGGAGTGCTTGCGGTTGCTCTCAGCACCATCCTACATCACCCTTCACCGCCTCCCTACAGCAAGTTGACTGTCACACTACAGAACGTTTGCAATCTGCTTACACAACGATTACTGTCTATCTACAATATATTTATTATCTGCCTACATTATATTTACAATCTGCCAACATTTCGTTTTCTGTCCCCTTGAATGTTACTCTCCGCATAGTTCACACTTGCGGTCTGTCTAAATTGCATTTATCCATCTATACCCTATGACTACTATCTGTGATTTTCAATATCTACAACCGACACAGGTTAGAAAAATCTTATAAAATTTGAATTATGGCCTTGGGTGCGGAGTTAGTATTGTTTATTTTTAGCAAGGTCTTCATAACGAGAGAGAGAGACAGACGGGGGAAGACACGAAGATAAAAGAAGAGATGAGCAATGCTTTCAAAAGTCCTATTTACATAGCTATATAGGTATAGGTATCACTATATGTCTTGTGTCACTATGTAGTGATGTGAATTGATGTGCATAGTAATTCTGAAAAGGGTTTACAAAAGTGAGCGGACATCTTTGCGGATGAAAGAAAATTCATAACTTGACACAAACATAGGAGGCCTTACAAACGCCCATATGTGTTTCAGTTTGATTGAACTAAAGATGTTGACAATGGTTAGGTAACTCACCTGAGCTTCTCCTTTCCACTTGCAAAGAAATTGCTCCGCGTGATGTCCTGTTGTGCCCGGATATTGGATTAACAGCTACACACCGGAAGTCGCCTGTTGTAGAGGAAGTGACGTTGCTCAAAACTACATTACCAGATGGCAATTGATGTATGGAATCTGTGAGTGGGAAACAAAACACAAAGGGTTAATCCAGTTATCGTAAATTCTCGTGAACGTGAATTTTTAAAAAGTAAAAGCTTCTAGTATTTCTTACTCATAACCGTCGTGGCTAAAACGTGTACGATTAAGAAAAATAATGATTCCAAATACAGAACACTGAATTCATTGTAAGTCTGACAACAGCAGAAACCAAGCTGTATAGAAGGGGGGGGGGGAAAAAGGGGGGGGGGGGAGAGAAAATTTAAAACAGTGTAATCCTGGGCCACCAAATCACTGACAGCAAGTTAATACTAAATACACTAATTTATTGTTCACTTTTAATGTGAAACCATCCTAGAATGGATCAAAAGTGACACAGCTGAGAATCAAGAACAAATTGTAAACGATTTGCTGCAAATCAGAATATTCAGAAAAATATGAGGCGAATTAAAGTTATTGTGCCCAGTTAGTGCTCAGTAAAGCAACGCAGGAGCGAAAGGAAGAAGAAAGAGAAACGATCAAGATGGGGATCGAACCCGCGACCTCTGCTGCGGCACCCACCGCCTTGCCAAGAAGAAAACCTATCGCCTAACCGTTCGGCCACTCCGTGTCTTACTGACTTGAGTATTCGTTCGCTGCGACCAAGCTCACCCTCGTCATCCTTCTCCGCCCAATTCTTTCTTTTCACCCGCCTGCCATTAGACAATACATCATTACATAATGGCAAAAAAAAAATCCCGGAACTAAACATACAGAACTTATAAGTGCAACAATCACACATCTTGGACCGCTCATCTATAACGATAAATCACCAATCATTATCTTGAGAACCTTTGGACAAAACAGGTAATACACCTGTTACGACGATAGCAATGGATATTAGTTACCTTCAGGGCATCTCATTCTTCTGTAAATTGACACCAAGCTAAGCCTTATCCGACTTCCAGCTTCTGGGAAAAGGGGGAAACTATTACAACTGACATATATAAGTATGATGAATCTTCCCAGCTCCGTGCAGTTTCTTGAGATAACATTGGATATGGCAGCACCGAGTTAAGAAAATAGTAAATAAAAACATTGTTCAGCAGACTGGCAGGGCGTGATGATTGAAATTTGTTTACATTTTTAAAACCAATTCGACGCGATTGAAAATTGGCGCTACGCGAGGGGGGGAGAGGAACCTGGCTCAGCATCCACAGAGTGCTATGAATAGGCGGCGAATGGATTTTGCCAATTTGGGTGAGGTAAAATAACCACCGATCTTACCGTCACTAATTGAAAAGGAAAAAGTATTTTGCTGTAATCAGATGTATCAAAAATAAACTGAAACCAGTCATAACATGCAACAGAAAACGCACAATATGCATAACAATATAGCCCAGTTTATCTATGGTTGAAATAAAATTCTAAAAAAACGCATCAAAGTTTCAATGATGTTCTTGTATTTTGACATTTACAAATAATAAATAAAAAAAAAAAAAAAAAAAAAGAAGAATAAAAAAAAAAGCGAGGGAAAGGGGCGTGAAATGTTAACTCTGTCTGCATCTCTCAGTTTATGCCGCTTTATCTCCCTCCAAAATATGTCTAGCTAAAGTAGTAAATAGACGTAGGAATACCATGACGTCTCCATTTCCGGGTGGAAGGGTAGGGGTATGGTTGGGGTTGGGGGTAGGGGAGAGGAGAGATGGGGGTTTGACAACAACTGACTCCCATCAGTACAAACAAAAAGCACCATATGTACTCATAACTTATTTTAAGACCCTCTCGTTGAGAGAGACGCTGCTGTAACGATGAGATCTTCGACGGATTTATCGCATCCATTGGTGGCATACGGTTTGTCTCGGTAATGTTATGTCACCACTGAGACAACAACGTAGTGCGTGAAAAGCCATCATAAAGCTATTGCTATGAAGCCAGGACAATTCTGCCGATAATAATACTGTTTGCAAAACATGGCTGGACATGCTACACGAAGGTTTGGAGAGAGAGAGAGAGAGAGAGAGTTTGGAGAGAGAGAGAGAGAGAGAGAGAGGGCAGGGCATAACGAGTCTTCAAACCCCACCCCCACCCCCATTTACCATTAAATGCTTCAATATATAAACACATCTGGCCTCTACATCAATGAATCAAATTTTCACGCGACGCCGCACAACTTTCATCATCACATTGATGAACGGCAAAGAGTAAAACAAAACAAACCAAACACAATTTTTTTTTTTTCTAGTTTGGGTCCACAGGAAAACATCAAAAGAGAACCGAAGTCAATGTGAAGCGACATCCGGCATTTGGCCGGGGGAATCCAAGGACGAAATTACCACGACAAATCGGTGAATCCATTAGGTCATACACCAAATAAGTTAGGGCATTAAGGTATAACTACATCCCTGTCAATGATAGATAATACAGAGCAAACAACTTGATTACAGGGGTTCTCTGTCACATGAATGATAGCACTGTGGTCTGCCATGGTAAACTATGCCCCTTTCTGGGGTGTCAGTGGGATAAACCGTTTCCTCTGCTATGGCAGATAATCATCGTAATTGCTGACCAACCGTGACAATGAATATGTAGAAAAGGTATACGTTCACACTTTCACACCATTTAACATCCAATTTCCTGTGCCATTTTGCTTTAATATTCCGAGATCACTTGGCAGTGCAAATGGAGGGAGTTTACAGGAGAGAGAGAGAGATATTATGTTCCCAGACATAACTTGACATAATGGACTGTTTGCGATATGATTGGCTAGCAATGGTGTTGAAAGTGTAACTGGAAAACTTTTATCCAGTGCATTTGGTAATCTCAAGAAGGATAAAAAACAAAAGCAAAGCTTCGATTGTAGTTTTTGCACCAAAAGTGTAAATTCTGCCTCTAAGTTTCAAGGTAGGATCTTGGTCGCTTCGTCTCTCCGGAAGAATTAAGACAATCTGGCATGTTTAAATGTTGTTCTCACCTTTCTGAGCATAGAGTTAAGCTTTAAAAGACCATTGTTTTGAAAAAACAACAACAAAAAAACAACTTTTATGCCAACGAGAGAATAGAGTTTCATAGAAATTCAATACAATAATCTCTGGCTACGTCGACAGCGATGCACGGCGTATTGTCTGAAATTGTGACAGATTAGGCCATATTATGTTATTGTCGTTTCGCCGATGCCTCGGGGTGCGCTGCCTTCGGTGGGGCTCCGACATTGGACGTCACAATGGAATACATGAACTTGCTATGCAGCTGGAATACTGGCCGGATGCCAAATTCTGCCCTTCTCTTTCACTCCTATTGTAAAATCTTCACATTTTTTTTTTTTTATCCTCTTCAGTATTCTCTCCTTCACGACTACCAGTCACAATTCGTCGTCGCGTTTCACGGTAATAACAAAACGAACAACAGAATAATACTATTCCCACCACTTCAACCAACCCCTCCGGGCGATATTTAATATCAGCCAGTCACGAATGAAACATCATTCACAATGGTGGCGAATGTGTTGTCTTCTATATATATATAATTATACTGGTGGCGAACACGTTGGGGACTATATTATTGCAACATTTTTTGAATCACCATCGCGAATCCACTATCATCGTCAGTTGACCAGTCTTCCTAACTACCTGTGGCAGTGCGGCAACATCAACAATACTCAATACTCGCAACCAAGGCACCCATAGTCACTAGTGACAGGGCTACGAAAGTAATAGTGACTATTAGTGCAATTATAAAACGATTGACCTAGCAGCAACCTGTTGACGAATGAACAC
This sequence comes from Onchidella celtica, assembly GCA_963931925.1. NCBI lineage: Eukaryota > Metazoa > Mollusca > Gastropoda > Systellommatophora > Onchidiidae > Onchidella > Onchidella celtica. The sequence goes on along the minus strand of OZ007581.1, from coordinate 23,073,137 downwards.
CAATAAGTGATCGCAGCAAAATCGTGCCCTTCCTGCTCATCCTTTTCTCCAGCCCCCCACCTCTTTCCCGATGAAAAAGGAAAAGGACGGTTGAGTTTAAAGTTGCAAAATATGAGGCGACCTTGCGTTTCCTCTAGAGTTTCTTGTCGGCACCAAGTGGCTGGTTCTGATTGTTTAACAAAACTCTTTTCGTGGGATGTTTTTTGGGGGGCTTTCTGGCCAGGTGCAGCTCCTTATGACCACATTTATCACTGATATTCTACCCGATAACCATTTCCGTACCTCAGTCGGTTTACTTGCTTGTCAGCTGATTTCCTGTGTTTCATTTGGGGGGGGGGGGGGGGTCGTCTCGGCACGAAAAGTATGATTGATCGCGCGCAAATTTCAGGTGCAAGGGCCGGTAATCGTACAGAAGCCAACGGGTACTTATCTCCCGTTTACATCTTCCCACAAAGCGTGGCAGGGTAAGCCCCATGGTCACTGTGATCTCCCTACACATCGCTCAACGTCTTTCAAACGCGCAACCACTCAAATCGCGTCCCGTTCAGCCAGGGGCAGATAAACGGGGGTGATAACAACGCGACGTCCTTCCTGCTCCCCCCACCAAACACCCAGGATTCTTTGACCTGGTGGCCATTTTTAACAAGATCCCCAGAAAACACATTCCGCTGATCTTCACCCGATCCTCCCAGATTTTTCATCCCCCGACACCGTATCCCATGCAAGTACCACCAAGCTTAAGTTTGGGCTTTGTAGTTATTTCATTTCCAGGGAAAGTTCGACTCGTCCGCCCAAAATCCACAATTACCGAGTCACATTCCTCTCATTTCTACTCTGAACTTCTCTTCCTTAATCTTTCACATCGTCTCAGTCAGTTCATTTACCTTTATTTATTTCTGAGAACTCCATTAGGATGCATGGAACTAGCCTGCAAACCACCCCTTCCACAATAGAAACATGCACATACAGATTTCTCCATGTATTTCATCTTATTCGTTGCAATGATGGTATATTATTTCAGAACTGATGTGCCCGCCTTGTAGCTTTTGTACAGCATAAAAGTACATTTGCAAGTGCGTGTGTGTGTGTGTGTGTGTGTGTGAGAGAGAGAGAGAGAGAGAGAGAGAGAGAGAGAGAGAGAGAGAGAGAGAGAGAGAGAGAGAGAGAGAGAAAAGGAGGGGGGGGGGAATTCCAGTAAATATGGTATAAACATTCGTTTCTATAAAACCACTCAGAGAGACAACAACAATGCCAGCTAATTGCAACATTTTCCAAAATTACGTAATTGTAGGTGTCATCTCTCTCTCTCTCTCTCTCCAACCCTTTTTCATTTCCTCTTGCCTTTTTAATGCTCTTTCACAATGTTTTTTCCTCAACCATCTCTTCCCTTCTCTGTTTTATCCCTTTCTTCAAATTACGTGATCAGAAAGAAATCAAAGATGGGGTCAACTGACGGCGAACCACTCGTGAAAACACTAGAGACAGGCAGACCTTTGTAAATGCTTATAATTATTACAGATCACGCTAGAGGCCAACACTCCCCAAATCTTCTTGACATGGATGGAAAATAAAACTAACTGAAAAGAAAACCCTTTTTAAAAAAAACTCTGGTCATTTACATTTCCCAATTTTTCTTACATCCCCCTGCTCCTTATCAACCACTAACATCATCGAGACTTCGCATCCCTCTCTCGTGATTTGATTTCATTGTCCACGCCGCAGCGAGCCGACGCTAGAAGAAAAACAAGAGTCAACAGCAAAAATAACGAATCAAATTATGCCAAACATCCGTGCATAAGCCCATGCTGGGCAGGCCTAGATGAAAATAAAGGATATTCAGAGCTATTATTCCCTGAAGATAAGGACGGCACCATTTTCAATTGCCTCTCGCGCATAATGAACATTATGTGCGCGTGTTTTCGTGCAAACATGCACAGACATCTTTGATCTCGATTATGTATATTTCTACATGTGCATCAACGTTGAAATTGCCAGATACATTCTAGGTTATGGATAGATACAAAAGTAAAAACAATATTGTTTGGGTTTGTTATGTCCTTCTCCCACGCAGAGATCTCTCACAACATAAATAACTGCACAATGCCATCCATGCGTGCTTTCTTTTTCCTTAGTTTCATGTATACAGGGCAGATCTGAAGATATTGTCAATGACTGTCCAACACTGATCGACTTTCTCGCGTTATGTTGTGTTACATGCTAGAGCCAATGATTAAAAAGGTTGGCCAGAAAACTTAGTAGGTACCCACGTTCACTGACTTTCCTACATACAGCAAACTTACCAGTCTTCACAATCAGTGAAGTTCTTGGTTCACTGACAATTTGGAATCTATTTACAACCTTCACACATTTAAATTAATGATCTGTATGGCTGACACAAAATCCAAAGCCACATATCCTTATTTGATGACCACAATTTCACTGACTCAAACTACTGGTAAAGAGATCCAAACACCTTTATTGAGGTCCAAATTAAAAAAAAGTCTTGACATGAAAGAGTGCTGATTTCTTGGAACTACAAAAAAAAAAAAATGGCCTTAATCAATCTTACAGCTGTCACTGGTCACTTGAATGCTTAAAAAACCAACAACATTTCCCCGTTCGATTTAACTCTTTCCAGAACTTGGCGCCAAGTTTGTCAGATTCATCTTCCCATTGCTCAGTTACTGTCACAGTTACGGGGTTACAATTTAGTCAAACAAACATCTGAGATCGTTTAAGGAATAGAAGGAAACTTAACCCAATTGAGAACGTTACTGTTCTCACTAGGATATCCATCTTATGAATACGCCACGTTTTGAATGATGGCAATGTCTCTCCGGACTAACTGCTTGCTGGGCTATGCCGAAAAACGGAATCTACAGATTGCGGGGTTCTCAAAGATTCCATTTACCAGACCACAACTGGCCATGATTAAATACGAGATACATTGAAGAAATAAATAAAAAGCCACATAGAAGGACGAACAAACTGGCCTGACCGAGTTAAACAACCAATGCAACTATCGCTCTAATTTAATGCCCACCTCCCAATTTACCGCTGAAACGGTACTCTGTGTATTTTATTGCTGCACCATGTCTGCGGGAGTTTCTTCTGGAACTATATTTATTTATTTATTTATTTTAATCAATATTCACTTTCCAAAGACAAATGGGTCAGGACTTTCCAGTTCTGTATAATAATCAAGATGGGCTCTGCTTATCACCGTGTTTTTCAATGAGAAAGACAGACGGTGTGAGAACCGCTGCACATAAGCGTCTCCTTGGCGAGAAGCATGGCAGTGATGGAAGTGCTCGTTTTATCCAAGTCAGCAGGGGAAGTCGGGAGAGGAAAGAGAAAGAGAAAGAGAGAGATAGTGAGAAGGGGCAAGAGAAGCGGCGAGGATTACAGAAAACAACAACTCGTTCCCCGAGACCAGCAGATTTCTCAAATTCAGCTTTTTAAGTGATGTGTTTGGTAGGATGGAAATTTGAGCCGAATCTGCCAACTAACCAAATCTGAGGACGTAACCGAGTGTAAACAATTTGGTGTTTGTTTCTCATCATCATCGCTTAGCGTGAAGCGGAATTTCTTACCGCGTTTTGAGTCACGCTGCGTTCGCTGAGCTAGTGTTTTAGACGTTATCCTAAGTCAGAGCTCATAGTTCCCAAGTAGATGTGAACGAAACAGTTTGTTTTAAGTGCAACACGTTTAGTTTCCAATGGCAAAACATCTGTTAAATTATCACAATCAATAATAAAATTAAAAAAATCAATTACACGATCCAGTTTATCATAAAAAATGTTTACCCCCGTCGGATAAAGTGGCTTCACGATTAAACAGCAACTTGTTAGGAAGAAAATGTTAACTAAAAGCCGACTCACTCTTCTACGTAACGTGACAAACACAAAAAAGTACTAACACGGAAGACAGATACGTTGAATCCATGATTACTCTGCTGACAGACTGCACATCACATTTTCTCCTATCATGTTAAACCTGCCTGAGGTCTTACTCTTTTCTGCTACAATATGACCATTATCTTGCCGACGTGTTTTCTCTCTGACTCCGCTCAACTCAACTAATCCTTAATCTCTTGTGTGAAACAAAAAATGCTTTGATAGATTATCTTCAAGAATGTTTTCTGCCCGTGTAACAATTTACGTACTGGCATTAAGACAAAATATTTAAGCCGTGCGGGGAAAAAAAATAACTATACAGTACATTAACAGCAGTTTTCTCATTTTCAGTGATTTCCATGCTCCACCATCAAAACTGAAACATGATGAAAGCTGCCTGAAGTTGGCACAACAATTTACAAACATTCTCATAATAAACGACACCAATGGAATAGTGTATCAACTGAAAATGAAAATATCATCTCCTGCATCATGATAAACATTTAATTTGGTAACTGGAAGTGCAACACCTACTTCATAAATCAATGTCAGAATATTCACAGCAAACACATTCATCCTAAGCCTGGCATATGGAGAATAATGACGCCACTTAACCGAAGCTTGTTTTCAAACATTCGAGGGTTGCGTACTTTGCTCGGCAGAAAATGGGACTCCAGGCCACGTCAGGCCATTTCAAGTTTTGAATTTATCATCATTAGTAAAATGGACGTAATCAACAGACCGACGCAATTCAGGCTAAGTCAAGATGAGGAATAGGCCATGAAAGAGAAAGAACAAATTACCCTGACAGACATAAAGTCGGTGTCCGCCCCTCTTCTCTCACCCCCATTTCTATTTTTCCGCTTCGGCATACTGGATCCATGGAGCTCTTCTTTTCTTTCCATCTGGAAAAATGGGACAATGCCTTTACGGACACGATACGTGCACACTTGTCTGAATATGAATATAATAAAATAATAAATATTTTTTTTCTTTCACATGTACATTATTACTATAAATATTACAAATTAAAAATGCAAATCCCTTAGGTTATCAAATGGCTATGACATGACAAAAATATTAAATCATTTTCCCGTCACCCCATCCTGTCCCAATTTCAAGACCCTTTCCTATGCCACCTCGAGGGACATAAAAACTGACATATCTGAATAAAACTCCAATGTACATAAATCCTTGATATTTCCAATTCCTAACAACCGTAAAAAGTATCAAACCATTTTGCAGTCACTTTCAGTCTGTCTCCGATTTAGGTACCGGGTATCCCTTTCTTTTTCTGGTGCTGGCTGGCCAATAGGGATGACAAACGACTTACGTATAGACGTTGTCATTGTTCCTTTCCCGGTTCACATGTACATGTATATCAGCCCCATGCCTTATTACAACTTTTGCTAGAATAATGATGTGATCAAAGGAAGATATACCCAGCAGTGAGAAGACGATGCTTTGAAATGTTTATCAACAGTCTTTCTTTTTTGTTGTTGTTAACGGTTGCATGCATATATCAGGCGGCCGAAAGGAAGTACGAATGGTTATTTATCCATCGATTAAGTCTCGCTATCATGGGTAAAATTTGTCCAATCAAATCCTTTGCAATAATCCATTAGCCACTCTTTCATTTGGGCAAACATTTCTTCAGGGTAAAATTTTATCCCTCCTCAAAATTTCACGAACAAGTTCTGAGATGTTTTTTCAATTATTTTTTTTTTTTTACAGGCAGGTTTCTGTTTATCATCTCCATGGCCATCAAAATAAAGAGCAACTTTTAATATATTTTTTTCTTACACAAGTAGCCTTCCGTAATATTCCTTTCCCTGCTTTCCCTGTCCCATTTTTTTTTCTTTCAACAATATGATGGGGGGGGGGGGGGGGTTGAGAAGTTGCTAGGGTAACCAAGAACCGGACGGGAAATCGCTTGCTTAAAATTTAGCCAATTTTCCGGAAATCTGACAGGGGGGATACAACCCGTCAACTTCAGCCAGAATAGATCTGGTAAATTCGCCAACTGAAAAAGCAGCAGTATCCACGATAACCCGTTTAGACGCAAATCTGATAATAGCATAATTTATACCTCTCCCTTTACGAGACAGTGACGATTTCTGGCTTTCTTTTGAAGAATGCCAAACTACCCGTTGCCTGTACTCAACTTCTGGTCATTTTACCTATATACCTTTACTACAAAATCTTCTTCAAAATGTTGTTACGAAAATGCATCCAACAAACTAAATAAATTTGCATTTCAGTCTCCAGCGTACAGCTTCCACAAAAAAAAAAAAATGTTCGCATAGAATCTACAATTCCACCGTTATTCTGACATTCTTTCGCCTCTGCCTTCAACAGAGACAAACAATGAAGAATTGCATCATCCTTTCTGGCGATGGAAAGTTAAGCCCGCCTCTGTGGACTTTGTGATAAAAACATGTGAAAGAAATATTAATATGTGATTACACATCATGTGATATAGAGAAATCAGCTGTTTTTGGCTTTTTTTTTTTTTTTAATGAACATTGCCAACAAACATCGCATGTTTCATAAACCTTCGGTAAATTGCAACATTTGGCTCTTCTTTCCGACCCTTCTCTTATCCGGAATCGAATGTATATTAATTTCTAAAAATAAATGGGTCACAACTGGCGGCTCCAGGGCGTGACCGGGGTATAGGGTTAGCGCTAGGTGAGGGAGGACTTAGGCTGGGTGGAGCTAGAAAGAAGAGAGAGAATTAGCATTGAGCGCTACGGTATCCACCGGGGGAAGAGAAGAAAAGGAAGGATGGGAAGATAGGAGAAAGAAATGCTGAAACTTTAGATTGATTGATGGTGCCGAGTAGAGCTGCTGCTGTGAAATGGTGCAGACTATTTATCTTGAGTCCAAGGCTTTACCCACAACGGCTTCTATAAGCTATGCCTGACAGTGCTTTGCATTCCCACCCCCAACCCCCAGACTCCTTTCTTCCTTAAACCCCCCCCCCCCCCCCAAGTGCACAGCTCACCTTTCAGATGTAAATGCTCAAACCAGTTTTCGTTCTTCGCTTTCAGCGTTTCAAACAGAGACAGATCTGCAAGAGGCTAATTAATAATAAATTGTTTTACCTAAGTAAATTTCATCACATTCCGGCTCCTAGTTAGATTGCTTTCAGATTTCACTTCATCATCTAGTATCTAGATGAATTCAGCATATAATTTCAATTATCTATAGCTTGGTAATTTTGAATATCTTCATGGAACAAAACTTCTGCATTTTCTTGCAGCTGAAAAAGGATAATTATGAAGAGTAACCAACCAGCGGCGACAAACCGTCATACGGACCACTTTCTACATTACTGACTGAGCAAACATTTCAATCTTCTTCAAGAACGTGTTAACCAAAGAATGGCACACACGACCTGGAACGTTTCTGCCGCGGGGTGGGGTGGAGCATGGACAGAACCCCGCAAGAAGAAAACAAGTTTTTATCACAGTGGTCGTTTAAAAGTACTTGTACGTTTACAGTAAAGCTTAACGTTTCTTAACCAGAGCACGCGCTGAATTTCATAGAAATCTCATTGGTATCGCCGGCCTGCCGATCTTTCAACACTTGTAAGTCATTCACGGGGATTTCTGGGCAAACAGCGCGGACGCAAATCGTGGTCCAGGCCTGGGCTTGTACTTAACCAGTTGTTCTACGACATGTGTAAGTCACTCAAATTGTTTATCGCATCGTTAACAGCGCCAGAGTTACCACTGGATTTGTGTTAAACAGCTGCTTCCACACAGCGGTCTTCATCCTAATCGTATGTGACCGCAAAATGCACGGGCTTGAGGGGATAAAGGGAATGTCAGGTCATATAAATTAAAAAAAAAAAAACAAAAAAAAAACCAAAAAAAAGTTGGGGGGGGGGGGAGATGAGAGAGAGAGAGAGAGAGAGAGAGAGAGAGAGAGAGAGAGAGAGAGAGAGAGAGAGAGAGAGAGAGAGAGAGAGAGAGAGAGAGAGAGAGAAGGAGGAGGAGAGAGAGAGAGAGAAGGAGGAGGAGAGAGAGGGAGGGAGGAGGAGAGAGAAAGAGGTTTGTTATCATTTTTAACAAACGACCAAGTCAGAGAAACTCTTTGGTGGGAAGAATTAAACCAATAATGACACGTATTTTCACTAAAGATGGTTAAACTGCCATAAACGAACTTAAACAGTCTGTAAACTTGTCTGATGTCTTTGGCAAAGTATACTTTCAAATTGTTAACAAATTTCAGGACCACTATCAATACAAAATGCCTGTGGTTCTGTATGACAATGCAACGTATCGATATTAGCAGTGACAATGCCTGTGATTTAGGAATGCCGATTTTTTATTTATTGTTTTTTTTTTTCCCCTGAAGGGCAATTGTAATGGTCATACAACAATAAAGAATTTGTCATCCGTTTTGTTTGTTTGTTTGTTTTTTCTTTTTAACAGTGATCAATTTTGAGACAAATTCAGTGTAAATTGTGTAAAATTCTCCCAAGCCAATTTCAATGCAATGTTAGGCCATGGTTCTCGATTGTTATAAAAAATAACGAAAAACGTTAGTACTTTCAGGCTTGAAAACTTTCGAACTGGGTCATAGAGCGGACAAGTCTTGTGTTTTCTCTGCCACCAGTGCCAATCTTTGATGCTACGATAGACGCTCGTCTCTGGTAGACTGGAAGTGAATGGGGTTCCATTAACAGCTGTCCTATTGTAAGTAGTCAAAGAGTTAAGCAGATCTACGAGAATTTACAACCTTATGCTGTTTTCTACACACGCCGCCCCTGCAGTGGTTTCCATGTAACAAATAGGTAGATCTACTCACAATGAAGCAGAGGTCATTGAACAGTCACAAAAGCTCGAGCTTCCATGCATTTGGCAGACGGACTCGCAGATAAGTAACAATAACATATCCTGTTTCGCTTCGATTCTATACATTTCGTGTTGAAATCTTTTACTGTTCGATTGTTTTCTTTTAATCGGGTTTCTGTGCATATCTTTTTCGACATTGTCCAGTGCTGTTCTTTGACTTCTAAATGGAGTTTCTTTCTCCAAAAAGCCAGAATATGTGGTGGTGTGTATTCTTCTTCTACAATATGTTTGCGCATGCGCTGTGATCTCTTATTGCCGTGCTGCCTGTATCAAAACTTTTAAAGACAATAGTATCATGATTGTGGGAGTATTTTTTTTTTTATATTATTTCTTTCAGTAATTTTTCTGCAAGTTGCGGATATGCATGCTTTAGAGCATTATATTCGAAAATCAATGACGCGCTCTTCCTCAGCTTTTCCTGTACAAATTTCTCACCTAATATATCAGATGTCAGCACTGACCGAGCAGGATCTATGACACGTGGAGGCATCAGGAGAAACAGGGATACATAGGGTGATACAGGGCAAGCAGTGCTACGATAGGAAACCCAGGTCTTCGGCTCCCTTAATTTATCTCCGCTTGGTTTATTTGCAGTGAGACGATGGTCTCTTGTCTTTTTTTTTATCACCCTACATCTGTTTTACGTTCATGCGCTATGGCCCTTCTAAACCATGCATAAACTCTTGCAATGTTTTTTTTTTTTCCCTTCGTTCTCCTCGCTGAGACAATTCAGTAAAACTGGTTTACCAAAATTCCCAAAGACAAACTGTAGATCAACTCTATTCCAATCAGTCTACTGTACCACCTATCCAAGTCTTTGTTCGAATAACCTTCCATAACAGGAACAAATAAATCCACATACCTCTCCATGCCAACAACTAACCCGTCTTCTTTTCTTCCTTTCACTCTGTCTTCTATCCCCTTCCCGAAAATCTCCTAGGAAACTTCATCCCAGTCTCCACAAGTTTTATTCCCCTCCCCCACCCACCCCCACACACACACACACGCACGCACACAATCTCATAGAAAAACTCCTATCCTGTCACCTACGGTTTTGTGTTGTTTTTTTCCCTCTACTACCTTCCCCTTTACCTACAAACCCCCCAATGTACTTTCAGATTTATTATATTTCCTTCTCCATCTCCCTCCTGTTCCGCCTTTTACTTTCCGACTTCTCTTTCTCTACCAAACACTAGTTTAAAAACACAACCCAAAAAAAAAAAAAAAACTCAAAGAATTGGGTGAGACGTTTGGTATCCCCCGGAAAAACGATCGCGACCAGAAAGAATCCTTTCAAGAACGCACCAAAGCCTAACTTGGCATTCTCAGAATGATGAAATGCTTCTAAATTTCAACGTTCTGCTGTCTTATCATGTCTGAGGTGGCAAAAGATCGGCTTTACCCATTTGTCAAGGTGTGAGCAAAATAGAAGTTTGGACTACACCTCACCGAGGTGCTTCATTTGAAACTGTGGACTGGCCTTCAGTATTATCTTATCGTGTCTATAACCTTCTGTGGTTGTCATGCCCCTCTGCGTCATATATTTATATTCCTTTTATTCTTCTCTACCTAAAATGTTGCGTGTTGCAAGCAAATCGTTAGATCAACTTTCAAACAAAATTAATTTATAAATAAATAAATTGAAAGAGCTTCATCAGCCACTGCCTGCCTCAAATTTTTATGAAAACTCAGTTTCAGAAATACTTGGTCAGACACAATCAGAAATATCTGAACAATTATAGCTGTCATGCACATATATTTCTAGAGCTTGTAACTTATTTGGAGGTTCACTCACTTAAAACGTGACTCGCCCAAGCTCAAACCTGATGTTTATACAGACTGGACCCATATCCCAAAACCAGGTGATGTAATGAACTACACAGCATGACTTTACATACAGAGAAATATGAGTTACAAATCCTCTACACAAAATGTTGTAGTCAATTCTTTTTGAAAGGCGGAAACCCAGCAAGATGAAACAACAAAGCTCAACAACAAACTGAAACAACAAGCGCCTTCCACACCACCTGCATCTTCAACAACAAGAACAACAATGATCAACACCATCCACACCACATGTTCTTCACAGACTATTTCACAACACCGGCCTGGAGAGAAATGTTAGAATCACAGATGAGAACATGCAAAACACACCAGCTCAAAGCAGATTGCAGGAAACTGTCACACAATGAAATCTCACACTCGACATCATCTAATTCACTGCTCATGTCAGCTCTGCACTGATTTCATAAGTGACATTTTCAACAGTGAGTTTTTCCATGCAGACATCTTTCGTGTCCTTGTAAAAACTGGGGAGGAAAATTTTGTATTCACTTCACGCATATGGACAACAAAGACCTTCCACATTTTTGCAAATCGGGCATGAGTGGAATTTACACTCCATATCACGCTGTCCCTGCTTGTCGGATTTAATGCCATTTTCCTCGGGTCAACAAATGATTCACAGTGAAACCTTCATGTATTCTGCATGTGATATTGGTCTTTTCAATAATAATATAATGCATGCTCCGTCTAAAGTAACGCCATTGTAGTGACTTCAATAACCAACATTACTGATGCGAACAGTGTGGCAGGTAACAAACTCTCGCCTTTGGGGGACAATAAAGTGGACCGCCTTTTCATAATTATATTGCATAAATTGGAAGACAACCATCATGATTCCTTTATACAGCATGTAACTAGTGCGTGTTACGCACTTTTACCATAACGATATTTAATAACTACTCAGTAAATAATGAAATGCTGCAAGATAATTGCATCAGATAGTGCTTTTAAAAAATGATACCTACCCTAAATTTCCTTGTTAATTTTGGAAGCGATAACAAAATCAAACGACAGCTACGTTCTGAAAACTGCCATGTATTTCTTTCTTTCTGGTTGTCTTTCTTTTCTTCCTTTAAATTTAAAAAAAAAAAAAAAAAAGTATAATGGTCCTCTGTGGGTGGAAAATCCAAGGATCTAAGATGATGAATGGAAGTCTGTAATGCCATGGTTCTGTTATGCATACCATTTAAGGGGTATATGACTAAATGCAAAAGAACGTACAAACAACTGTGTGTTTACAATTTCGCGTTAGTTCTCTGAACATCTGAAACAGCAGCAAATAACAACATCAGCAATAATGCCGAGATCAACGACAGCAACCATCCCAGAACCCTTTGCCGTGACTCTAGCTTGCTGATAAGTTAATTCAACGCACCTTATCGGGTATACCCTCTCCACCCATCAGTACAACACCCATGCCATGTGGGCGATTTCCAGTTTGTGCAATTTATACAAGACGACTCTGTAGTATCGAGATACTACAAAACTGTACGATCCAAACACGCAATATATTTAATCTATATCCGTCATCGCCACATTTCATATTATTTTTCGCAACAATACCAGGAGACATATAAAATTCTCTGTAAGTGTCATATTTAATATCATTTGATTTGATTTGATGACACGTACCCGAGTCCTAGCATATCAGGCATCTCAATGTTGATGATGATGATAATAATAATTATAACAAAAACAACAATAACAAGAACGATGATAATCGTAATGGTAATAATAATAAGGAGAATACAGTCCGGACTGCGTATTTTTACCGCATTATTCAAAAATACATAAATAAATAAATAAATGAATAAATAAATGGATCGAACTAGTTTTCCTTTGAGTATTTCACACCGATTCCAGTATCAAACACAGTTAAGAGAATCTCGCCCACTCAGATCGGTATGCCCGTGTTTCAAGGGTTGACGGGAAGCACACCGGAAGTCCGCTCCACCTGTCTCAGCTAGATTTCCCTTCCAGGCACGACAGGACTTCCAAAACATCGCGTTGAGCCTTTTTTTGTTTTGTTTTGTTTTGTTTTTGTCAAATATACAGCATTTGATAGGGTATCTTGACAATGTTTCTGAATAAACCCTCCAGAAATGTTTTTTAAAAAATAAAAAAATAATTGAACTGCAAACATTCTTTGGCAATAAAAAATATCTTCTCTCTCAAGAGCTTCTAACTCCTTCTAATTCTAACGCTTTTCATTGTCAGACATAAAAGAAATATGTTCAGGTTTCAATCTGAACATTCGATATATGGCAAAGGTAAGAAGAGGGCTTTCATGTAAGAGAAGAATAAAGGGTTCCCGGAAAGCAGCCGCTCTTTTAGTTTTGTTTTTCTATTGTTGTCAGGTGTGAGAATGTAACCGATAGTCTTGAGGTAAAACGGGAAATGGCTCTTTAATGAAGAAAGGATTTTCACACCTTTGTTGATGCAGTGTGCGTGGACATGTGAGTGAGTTCATGTCTATGTTTGTAATACTGAACCCCGTGGTTGTGACTGAATGAGGTGAATGAGAGATAAATGAAAGGTGTGGAAAACATGAAGGACTTGGCAGTCCAGAATGGACAGTGACCTTCATAGTGTTATCTGAGACGCAGGGTGTTATGAAAGAGTATGTACATTAACATGCGTATCTGTGCGTATCTGTGCGTACCTGACGTGTATGTCTTCATCTTTAACGCCTATATTTTTAATCTCTCTCTCTCTCTCTCTCTCTCGCTTTCTCTCTCTGCGCTCACATCTGCAATGCACTTGACAATGATATAGTTGAATGACAGACTGAGAGAGGCGGATATTTTAACAGGAACACTGAGCAGACAGAGATAAAATTGAGCAAGGCATTTTAACACCTCCCTATTGTCAAAGGGACTTTCCCATAAATGCCAGCGTGGAGGGTTTTGAATGCTAGACAGAGAGAAAAGTTGAAGGAATAAAAATACGAAATGTGAGTACTGAGAACAAAGCACTTGTGGATAAGAGTCGACTCTCTACTTGGAAGAGACAAGGAGAGCAGCAACAGCGCCAAATCGATACCAATGGTTTTACGAATGCATTAGGGTTTATTTTCTTGTTTTTTTAGGACACTAGGGCGGGGGGCATTATAAAAAGACAGTATACTATGACTTTTGTTTGTTTGTTTGTTTGTTCTTAAAAAAGACTTTTCGTGCACTGAATTATTTGTGTCTTCACTCTGTTGTTCAAAATGACATCTCACAGTCATCGGGTGACTTAGGATTCTGAAAAATACACAATGAATATGGAGGTTGTGTATACATGGTAAGAACTTCAAATGTCGGCCTGTAACATATGGAGACATCCGAACTATTGGTTTGTAAAAGCGTTGTCTGAACGCAAGCACACTAACCAGGGGTGGGCAGACATACTGACAGTCATAAATAATATATCCCTCATGCAACTTCGCCCTGAACAAGCGGTCGCGTACACACATACAAATGCGCGCGTACGGGAAGACGAAAAGCTCAAAATCGCTTTGCTTACCATGTTTTCCCACAACCCAGAAACACTTCCTTTAATCATCAAGCCCGGGTTTCATAAAAGCTTTCTTTATTCCAAAATGAAGGAGAACACCAAAGGACTGCTGTCTCTTCCTGGTGTGAATATATCTTAACTTTGGTATGCGTTCAAAGTCAAAATGTGTATAGACAAAAACATATCACTCATTCAAGGTGACAGGACTCACAGAATTGAAACTGATCTGTTATTTCTAAGTGAGTCTGTGAAAGACTTCTCACTTTGTCTCGTCATACCTTCTCACAGTCTACAACACAGAAACAAATGCACTGATGCCTCTACTCTTTTCCCGACAGGGAGCTTTTACTGTAAAGAAAATCCTCAACGTCTCTCGACTCGACCTTCTCGATGCTAGGCTCAAATGGTAGAAACAGACACACAAACGAGGGGTCAAAATATTCCAAGATCGCAGGATCCATTGCATCTCCAGCTTTAGCAGTGATCAGAATGCTAAATGCTGACCTACTTTTCCAACAAAAACTGGCTTCATAAGACCATTTTTTGTGCTTTTTCTTTTTCGATGATCCTGCATTACTCATTCCTTCAATACGCCGACTTGGCTTTCCTAAAAATTTCTTTTTCTTACTTCATTTGAGTGGCTGCCATTTGATACGAGCAGCCCACTTGAATACGGGAAACAAAATGGTCATAAATCTCACAGAGAACACTAAAGTTAGTTTAATATTACAATGAAATTAAATTTCTAAAAAACTACTTTTCAGTTTTATCATCTTGCACACCAGGAGAAACGAATGGGTTAGACAAGTTAATAAAGTAGGTAAGCACATCCTTGGTGTAAAATTAACGTTTCAATTCAATTACCAGTGCCAATAGATATTATCTCAAATTTTTCAGATGATGATAACAAAACACTTACGTAATCGCCGTGTTTTATAGTGACTGAAACCTTGTTTTGCACAACAACAACAAACAAAAAAGACTCGAGTCCGAAGAAAAAATATTTGTGTTCTAATTTCATGCTAACCAATACAAAATGTTCGTTACTTTTTCAACCATTCCTGCCTCAAAATACTTAGGCAGTTAATATTTAAAAATGTTCTCTCTTTCTCTCTCTCTCATTTTTTTTTTAATATTGCGTTAATTTCTCCTGCTTTTAATTTGCCATCATTTTCCAATCCACAGCGGGTCAGTACAGTGCTGACGACGCCCAGATCTGTCTTGCTCCACCATAAAATAGATATTAATAAATAAACGCCTATTGGTTTTCGCACCGAGCTTTGAACAGCTGCGCTCATTGGTAAGACGGCAAGGGTGCTAAATCACGTACAAAAATGTTTATTTTTAAACCCAGACTGGCACCAAAGTTGAACGGCGCTGCAGATTTACGGCGAGTTCATTCGTCTACGAGTTTCCATTTCACGCTTTGCAAGAGTTAAAACGCCAGTGATCTATTTGGGACAAGAGAAGGGGAGGATGAAACCACGACAAAAGCTGAAATTAATGGAGGAAAATATTACTTGGCTCATAGGGGGAGAAGACAGGGAGCTGAACATACTCCCTTCCACCGTCCCACAAAGAACAAAAACGAAACGGATATAAAAACATAACCTGAAGAAAGCGCGAAATGGATAATTTTTCTAAATTTTCTTGACATTTCCCATGGCCCCGGACGACTTCCTGAACGCCAAACTGATGTAGTGGTCCAAAAATCCCCCGTGTAGATGATCCGCTTTAGCGTTTCCTATTTCATACCGGTGAGGCTGGCAAACAGTCGCCTGGAAACGGCAAACATGATAGGGAAGGAAGAAATGAGTGTTAAAGGTAGAAAATAGCCCCAGAGCATTGGCCTGCGACGCTCCGCGTAGAGAATTAGAAACTGCGCAATGCAATATGACAACCGACAAAATGTTTTTGGAGATGGATGAACATCAAAATACCACAGAGGCGCCGTGTGAGCGGAGAAGAAGAAAAGCAAGCGCCGAATCAGAAACAGCTCATGTAACCTCAGGCTAGTTTTATCACTGACGCAGTCTACAAAAGTGATCATGATCTGATTCTTATCTTAAATGTTTCAAGCGAAATGAGATCTACATCCTAATTTTGATTTCTACCGCGTTTTATTTTTAATAAATACACACACACACAAAAAAAAGGTAACATGAGAGTTCATGAACTTTTATTTCAAAGGGATTTAGAGAGATACGCCCATTTCCAGGGGTGAAAATGTGAGAAAGGAAATGTCCCAAAGAAATACTCTAAAATTTTTAACTTTCAATGATGTGTGAATTTACAACTGTAAACACATAAAGAGTCCACGATATTACATTACATTCTGGTAATGTTTCAAAAACAGATATGAAACTCCTTGATCTCCTACGAAACAAGAAGCAAGGTTCAGTTAGCTACTCCCGAAGTAATGAAGATGAAATCGCAACATCACGCAATGCCAGTTACATGAAAAAATTCTTCGTGTAATCAGAAGCGACAATCCTATAAATACACAATATTTGTATCAGCGTTATTTGAAAGAGGAACAAATTTAGAGGGAAGGAAGGATGTTCCAAGATCTGAACATTCCGACAATCTTCTATTATACCCCCCCCCTCCCCACATACATACACACACACACACACACACACACACACAAAAGATAGGTTGGAGAAGAAAGACAGAAAATTTATCCCGAGTGAATAATCGAGCATGACGACTGCCATATAGTGACGTCCTGAAAAGATAAATTCGCATACCACACAGAGGAACCCATGTTGTGCATGCATCTTTGTCAGTCTGTGAGTTTTTTTGTTTTTTTTTTTTTAAATAATATCCATTAAAGAAAATTACACGGGATATGTTGAAAAACAGCTCGCGACAGTCGGCGTCGTTTACTCACTTACGATGGGCTGCGTGTCTGAAAAGTTAGAGGTGAGGAATACAAAGGAATGAAATGAACGCAGGAGTTGCAGTGAACAACGGGGACGCGCTGGTTTAGTGGGAGGAGCATGATAGCCGTAAACATACATTCAACGTTTAAGAGCACACAATCATATCTTAGGCAAGTACCGAGAACCTCGACCCCAAATCATTACAAGGCAGATGATTAAATAAAGCATCATCCCAGCCCCCACTATTTCTGATCCATGTTTCTTTCCTTGGATTTCTTTGCCAGGAGAAAATAGAAAAACACACACACACATAAAAGAACAAAACAAACAAACCCGATAGTTTATGGTTGCGTCTGATGGGCTGAGGTCTGAACCGAATCATTTCTTATTATTGTTGCTGCTGCTGTCGTTGTTGTTGTTGTTGTTATTGATGTTGTTGTTATTTTATTTTGGTCTGGATCTCACAAGTGGACGACAGATATATTTTATATCTTTGAAATATACTTTAACTGCCGTTTCGATGTCATAATTATGGTTCTTTCGCATTTCATATGCTGGGAGAAAATAACACAGACATAGATAAAGAGCGCGCCCCTACAAAATGTTGCTGTTTCTTAAAAAGTCAAAGATCTACTTCTGGCCTGAACACTGCTTTGTAAATGGCACTTAAGGGTTGGGTTTTTGTCTGTATTTGTCTTTGACTTTTTTTTTTTTTTTTTTGGTTGTTTGTTTGCTTCTTTTTTTTCCAAATAATCTTTGTCAAAATATTTCTTCTGTGTGGATCTTCAATGTAATAAATCATAGTAAGTGTCATAATAAAGCACACTTTATTATGTTACTGACATAGAATGTGAAAACCAAGCAAACAGTACAACCTGGAAAATACCTCAAAAGACATTTTCCCGGCCCATATTGAATCTGCTGGCCTGAGATGTTATGATGTCAGGTCGTCTCCGCTAACAAAAAACGACATGGATTATGCCGGCGGAAACAAAAATACAAGGATAAACAGAATTCTTCAAACACCAGTGTTTCAGACAAGAGGGGCATGGGAGACTGACGTTTAAAGGCTCCTTCTTGCAATAAGAGCAATCTACATTTCTTGAACAAATACTCAATGCCGCGCTCTACAACACAAAACCATCTTTAAAACAAAACAAACCATAAAAATAAAGAGCCAAAGGAAGCGGGGGAGCCTTCTCAAAGGATCGGTATATCCTTTTTACGTTTAAAATCTTCCATCTCTCCCACTTCCATCGATGCAAGAGGCATGTTTAGAGAGCAAGCACTTTCTACAATTTCGTTTCGGAATGCGGCAAAAAGTTTTTAACAAACCCACTGCTCCCCAGGCTACCTGTGCGCGCGCCCGTCTGCGAGGTAATCTGGCCTGACAGCTGAACGCTGCGCCTGACAGGGGAGCTCACTCCAAACTGATGGCACCAGATGGCAGGAGGCTAACCAAACGATGTAAGTCTCGGGTGCCAGCCTTGCTTCCAGCAGATCGCCTTCCTGATAGACGCGTCTCCCAGTTACCCGGCCCTCTAGCTGAGAAGCGGCAGCCTCGTTTCAATAATAGCTTGCCTTAGATCCTACCATCCGATATACCGTTTACTTATTATGAAGATTTTAAATACACACGCACTTGTCGGTAATGTGTCCTCGGGATATTATACCCCTTTGTCAGGACCGTAGAACGTTTAGCGCCCCTCTCCCCTGTACTAAAACCATAACGCACCCGCTTTCTTCATTTAAACAAAACACTTTCTCGACAAATGAGAAATAGTTGGTGGTGACGATGGTGGTGGCGTGGGGTGGAGGTAGGCAGAGCAGGGAGAGAAAAAAAAATGTGGCTCCCTGTGTTCAAATCATATCACTCATCATTTCCCGGTTACCACATCCCACCTCCTGTAGAGATAAGCGGAATCATTCCCCAAGTTTCCCTCTATACTCTACACCAGATTCATAATTTCTCCTACCTTGCTGAAGGGTTTCACTGATAATATAATATTTTACGCTGCAACAGATATTTCTTAAGAATGCTGGGGTATTTTCGCACCCGAAATGACATAAAACAGCAATGTTCACCTTGATAATTTCCGAAGCAGATAAGGGGCCCGGTTGATTCTCTGACTCAAATTTCGTTTACGTTTTTGTGGGTAAATGTAACTTGCCTGTATTAATGTTGTATATTGACAAAGCCAAGTTTTCTGTAAAAAGAAACAATTCTTGAGATCTCAGCCAATAAGAAAGTTGCACATGAAGATGCTATACCTTTCACACTTGCCACGTAACTTCATTATCCTTTCCTACTTTTCCTGCAATGTGAAACAGTGCCATTATATCAGACCAATGAAACCAAACACGAAGGGCTTACACAAGCAAATGAGAATTCGATAAAACTCATGAAGGTCTACACGTTAACTGCTTATTCCATGTTTAATATCGCGCGTTCCATGTTCAATATCGATAAATACCAATCACATACATACACATACAAAAAAATGGAATAACCGATTGTAAACCGATACAATGCTATCTATTCTGACTCATAACTTTCTTCAGTTTTCACTCTCAAAGACGCCATTGCAGAAAAGAGCCGGGGTTGCTGGTAAATTCACTATATTCCACGATTAGAAACAATATATTGAGCCTAAACGGCCAATTCATGTTTGTTAACATCAGTCTGGAAGTGGCCGATATGATCCCTCTGACAGATTCAATAACGAGAAAAACACTCCCCTCCTAGCGATCACCTCCTCCTCCACCCAAGTCCAATGCTACAAAACACTTTGCTCCAGACTATGAATTAAATAGCACGGGAAATGCTTTGACAAGCCTGGGATGAAAATTTGGGTAACATCTCGTCCAGGGAAAAGGTTAGACAGCCATGTTCTTCAATATCATCTACAGAATGGTCGATAATTTTTGTCTGATAAATTCAAAGCTCGACGACGCCAGAATTCCCATCATTCTGTCTGTGGCCACTGAAAATGCCATCGATCAGGCGTGGAGATCAAGACCTATAAAGACTATACGATTCCAACGTCTCGTGAGACAGCGCTATAAATCAAATTTAAAGCGAGGATCTTTCAGAATCCCCCTATCCCGTCAAAATACCACGAGAACTTTTCATGGATTAAAAAAATGGACGATTGGGATTCTCTTGGCGAACACCAATTATATTTTCAGTTTTAATTCCCCTCTGCAGAGCACCAGTTTTGCATCAATCTCTTTACGCCAACTCTCATGTCTATGAAAATTAAGTAGCCGACCCGCTCGGGCTGATGAAGACCATTTTTCTTCCTCTGGTTTGTTTGAGGTTTGGTTTTAGATTTGGGTTTCACGGCGCGCCAGGTTAATCGTGGCTACATTGCCTCCTACATGATTTACTGTTGTAGGCGGATCAACTCCTTAAAGTATGAAGACGTATTGTTTTACATTAAGATTCGACGATTAAAATGATGAATGCATGGACATAATACAAACATCGCCTCCAAATAATATTAGCAGTCAGTGAAACAAAAACAAAAAAGCCCCCCCCCCCCCCCCCAAAGAAGAAAAGTACTATAACTTCAAATTTTGTCACAAATTACTGTTTTCTTTTAAAATTACAATGCTACATTGGACTTACAATGGGCTAGTATAATACAGCTGCCTATCCACAGAATACTGTTTCTGTTTTACTTTATTCTGATTTGGCCAATAATAAAGGATCTAACTTTTATACAACGTACAACAAATGCGCCGACAACAGTAAATTACATTTTGTTTATCGGAACAATGGCCGAATGGTCAGAGCACTTCATCGGTGTCCCAGGGGTCCTAGATTTGAATCTAGCATGAGACGAGGTCCAGCCTAACTAGAGTAGACATTGGGTCCCATCCCATAATAATAGTCTTATTATGCTAAAAAGGGACGTACCCCCCAAACAAAACAACCAAACGCTTCTTACGTTTTTAAAAGAACAGAAATCTACACGGTCGCTGCAGGACTTGAAACGAAGATAAAGCATTGCAAAAACACACATGCGCACGCACGCACACACACATTTGAACTTTGCAAAACAATGCGTTAGAAACTATAAAGAAACGCTGCAATAATCTCCAAAGAATTAGAACTGAAAAATATCACTAAAAGTTTAATATATCACGATAATCAAAAACCGAAGCTCACGCTCAACGATGTGCTGATAGAATTTTGTTGTAACAAGAAGATGCCATCAGTTATTCCCACCAAAAAGTACTAAGACGTAAGGTTAGGAAGATGAAAATGGTGATCGTAAAAGTACTAGACGTTATCATTCATTACGTTACGCCGGTACTTTCGTAGCTGGCACTATCACGGCACAGCACTTTCGATGACTTCACCAAGACTGCCATGCCACGCCCCTTTTCATCCCCCTTCTCACGAGATCATCACTTCCGTTTGTTCGAGCATCCAACCTTCATTACGAATCTCAACTTTCAAGCCATGTTAAAGATACTGTTTCTTTTCTCTTTTTTTTTTCCTCCACTCGTTTCAAAAAAATTTTTTTTAAAAACGCTACGAGAGGGGGGAGGGGGGGAACCTGGTAATCTATATATTACAGAGCATCTAAGCTTAATCTACGAGAGGCGCCAGTGAACATTAGCTGTTACCGTGCCCATTCATCTTCATTTCGATAAAAAGGCAAGGCGGTGAAGGAGGGCCGGGTCAGGCCCCACCAGAGACCCCAGATCTGAAACAGAATCGTTCTGCGCATGCCCCTCTCGAGAGCTTGGAGTTCGCTCGCGTACTCTCGAACGAAACATGAATTTGAGAAATGAGCAGGTATCTTCCACATAACTGCTTAATGAAACTAAATGTTACGCTGAAAGAGAGACCCCGGTGCCTCCAATCAGTATTTAATTTACTGTAATTGTGTTCTTCGGAGAAACGCGTCTCTCATCTGTCTCTCTTTGTGTGATTACTGAGTTAAGGAACAGACAAGGCAATGTAGCAAACCACTTCACCAGCAACCTACCTACTCACCCGCCTCTCTTTACTTGTGGTGGTGTCTTTGTTTCGCCAATTTTTTTATTTTTTTTTCGTTTTATTGTGCAAGGGCGTGGAGAGCCAAGACAATTTATTGGGTCATAGAGGCGTGCCCTGTCTGTCTGTCTGCCTGCCTGTCTGTCTGTCTGTCTCTCTCGCATTTCATTTTTCCCCCCTCTCCTTGCTCCTCCATCACTGTTCCTCCCTCGCCCCATCCCTCTTCTGCAAGTCTTGTTTTCGCTTATGAATTTACTGTAAGCATTTCACCTTCTCTCCTGTGCAGCAATTATGGTGTTATCGAAAGATGAAGAAAGAACAACTGACAGGATAAATGTTTGAACATGAGTGAAACATGAGAAACGGGTGAAGTGAGAGAAAAAGAGATCAGGTAAAATGATTTTACCATATGATGAAAACTGGCTTCTCAAAATTTTGAGGAAATCAAAACAAACATGGATATGATCACGTGACTACTGGGGAGCGGGGACTGACGCTTATTTTTAGACAAAGCACTTGGCTCTGGTCCTGGGCCAATTCAAGTAGTTGCTACAGAGTCGATCTTGCTCTTCGATTGCATTTTTTGTTCTTTTCGCATGCCCACCAGTTTTGAGGGATGAGGCCGGAAAGAGGGCATGGGAGATGAGAGAGAAAGAAAGAAAGAAAGAGAAAAAGAGAGAGAGAGAGAGAGAGAGGGGGAGAGAGAGAGAGAGAGAGAGAGAGAGAGAGAGAGAGAGAGAGAGAGAGAGAGAGAGAGAGAGAGAGAGAGAGATACAGAGAGAGAGAGAGAGAGAGAGAGAGAGAGAGAGAGAGAGAGGTAGGTTTCATAATCTATTGCCTGTCTCATGCGTCTCCAGCTATTAAATCAACCTTGATTGGAAAATTCCGCCAGGAAACCAATTCACATTTTTTTCGCTGAGATTAACAAGGAAAGTGCCACATCGTGAGAACTTCCTTTTTTTTGTAAGACAAGTAATATTTTCGATATCGTTGATTTTTACTTTTCATGAGTATGTACTCTGTAGTTTCGATGATTATATCAACTTATTAAGGTAATCTACATAATGTCTTCAGGTATCGATTCCAGCCAATACACGCATGATTCGACATAGGGAGGGAAGGACAGTAAAATTAAACGAAAATATCGATTCCTTAAGAGTTGTTTATTTTCGAAAAGTAAGGAAAACAAATTAGACAGCTTGAGTAATCCCCTGTAACCTTCTTTCCTCCCGCCGTTTCTCCGCCATGACACAGTCCCGAAATCAGTAAGTCACTTGAAAAAGAAACATTTTCCCCCACGTTTAACCTCTTCATGTTTTGCCAACTGTTGGGCATGCTTGGACTGACAAGGGTTCGCCCTTTACGCATTTGATAAATAATACAATTTTGCATGGTTCTGAATAGTTGAGGTTTATCGTTATTATTATTATTTTTTATTATTATTATTATTATTATTAGGCAAAGCGACCTTTATACGAACGGTGAAAAAAACTATCTTACTGAGTCACCCGACGTTGCCCTGGATTTGGCTACTCTCTCTCTCTCTCTCTCTCTCTCTCTCTCTCTCTCTCTCTCTCTCTCTCTCTCTCTTTCTCTCTCTCTCTCACCACCTCCATCGCCTCTATCTTTGAAAAATTCCATAAAGCCAGAAGTAATAAAGAACCAAACACGGTGAGGTGTAAATGTGTTCACTTGTCTGTTCAAACCGGTTTTATATATCAAGACGGCATTCAGGGCCAACTACCTTTTGAGAATTATTGAGACTTATTTGAAGCTGAGGCTCTTGCTGTGTGTAATGAGTAAGCAACCATCAAAGTAGTTAGACGGGGCGCAGCTCGAGAAGCAAACATACTACAGATGAATAAACAATAAAAATAAGCGTTTATGTGTTGGATCACCACAGAATGACCGCTCCACAATGCTGCCCTGGGACAGTGCTGACAGATTTGGTCAACCAACTCGTGTGCCCCGCCATGATCACAAGACCAGTGGTGGTCGAGGCAACAAACAACTGCAGATCTCTTCAGCAGCACCACATGCCACGATTCGCCGCGGTTCCGCTATGAGAATGGACCCCCTACCCCCACCCCCGGATTTTAGTGGTCACTTGGGAATGGTCACAGTAGCTGGAGAACTCATCACTGACACTGCTGATCACTGCTGACTGAGTCTGCAATGAGTCTTGCATCACTCCATGCAACAAAATATGCCTAGAGTCTTAGTCACTCCTGGTAGAAAGAGCACGTGCTTCTCTGCATTAAAACTATCATGGGACTTGAACATACCACAAACCTCTTCTTACTGGAGGAGGAAAGACCACTGACACTCAAATTATAAAGATGCGGAGTCCAGCAACAGGCTGAGGACACTACAAAACAATATCTCAAACTATTACGTTCCCACTATAAGAAATCAAAAGTATCACAGAAAATAACAGATTTGTCGGTAAAATCCAAACTCCAACCTCTCATTCAATATTTATTCATACGTACATATTTATTTACTTGTTTCTGCAAATTGACAATGTTCTGGGGAGGTTGATGTTGAAATGGACAAAACTGCATGAATAATACGTACGATACGGACAGTTGGATTTAGTCTGTCGCTTATACCCAAAGAAAGGAATCGAAAACCTATGTATTGATCCCGGTCTGAAAATTAATGGCAAAAGTGGCTGAAATACAGAATATTTACAATCGAATGCCATCTGTACGGATGGCCAGGAATTGCCAGGCAGGACTTTACTTTCCGAGGGATTCTTTACTTAACACACAGAATGGCATTTTTGTAATGGTCTGTCGTTTTGCCCACCAATGAAGCTGGGCCTTTATCTTTGTGACTCATGATACAAATGGATCCTGTAATAAGGAACAAAACTGTAACTACATGCTTGTGATCTCTACATTAATGAAATGACCGTTGGTATTTGAACTTCACGACCACTGGGTATCCCGACAATTTTTCTGATGCCAGGTGCATTTGAATGTTGAGGGCGATTTTGGGACAGGAGAATGTAGGGGGACCATGGCGAGAATTACGCCCAAATTAAAAATCATACTGAATGCCCATCTCAGTAAGGAGAGAAATCAATAATCTTGTCTACGACATGACACTGGAAAACTCTGGATCTCTCAGTGCGTATTGAAAGCGCATGCAGGCAATATAGTACATATCTTGCTTACATAACGAAGAACTTCCACTTCCACTGCATTACTGGAACAATTTGGCGAGTTTACAAGTTTTGTATGAATGATAATAAAATGCTTCCCCGAACATGGGATCTTTGAGAAGATCGCTTAAAGTGAAACTTAACGTGCAGTGGCTCTATGGGAATAGTTTCTCTTCACCACCGAGAGAGTAGACCTTAAGTGACACTGGTGCCTCTTAAAAGTTCTAAAATATTAAATTATCATACGTGTATTTCGTGATGGGAAGGAAAAAAACAACAAACAGACTCTAATTTTAGCTGGAAAACTATGACTGGCAATTACGATTAGTTGGTCGAGCGTAATGTGATCTGTAAAGGTTCTATGAAAATGTGTTCAAGTTTACAACTGTAAGACTGGGTTGTCATCTGTTCACCCTAACATGGCAGTTTTTGCATTATGCAGGGGTTTGGTCCGGGAAGGAAAAATCTGAATCCGGGAGAACTCGTTTCTTACAAGGTTTGTTGTTAAACAGTGTTCGCCCAAGATTGGTCAGACCTCCCCTACAATCCCAAAGGAGCACTACTGACAGATTGACCCAGTAACGATACTAGCGTGCACCTAATAATCAGTGTATAGAGCCATAGAGCTTTACTCGTGAGTCTCGTGAAGACAGATGCTGAATAATGATGGTAGGATAGCTAGGGCTGGAATAATTGATGACCCGTGAATCATTCTGAAGTGTGGGGGATTTGGAGGGACAGAGACGATAGATGGCTCGATGGAGCAACAAAAGTATGGACTATAACGTTAATTCTGTGGCTTTTGCAGTCTGGCAGAGATTTAACAAAATGGCACAGCAACGATACACTGTCCAAATGAACAGTACAAATCAAAACACAGTGATTTGACATAAAGAGAGATTTCTGGCCCTCACGAAGGTCTGTATTGAACACTACACTACTCTACTTGAAAACAGTTGAAAGTCAGGGCACCCAAGTGCTTAAAAAACAAAAAGACACACACAATTTTTAAAATATAATTTTTTTTTCTCTCCAGTCTATCAGCTTTAAAAACACGGGTTGTTTTGTTCTGGATTCCTCGCAAGCAGAATGCCGGCATTCACTCAGGAAAGCCGAATTCCACAAATGACCACAGGCTTTCTCCCCCCCCCCCCCCCCCACACACACACACACAAAGACAATCAATGGGGCAAGTCAGAAAACCGATGCGTTTATTAACTCTTACCTTTACTAGTGTCCACCAACTCTCCACTGGCAGTTTGAAAGATAACATACGCTGAGGGTGAGCTTTGAGGTGGCTCGCAGGTCAAGGTCGCGTAGCCTCCTTCTGGTACTAGTATTGTCACATCGTCAAGAGGAGGAAATCGGGATATGCCTGCACAGAAGAAACGGGGAGAACAAAATTAAATACTCAGTTTAAAAAAAACAAATACACATTTATTGAGAACTCAGAATTCCATACATCCACAATTCAATGACAATCTGTTGGCTTCAAAATAACAGTAGGATTTCTGGAACAAAGTTAGAAGTAAAATCTAAACTAAATAATCCCATGCACCCTCCTTTTGTGCAGTGATTTTACAAAAAAGAAATGATATATTTTGTACAATTCTGTTGGTTATGGGACACACAGAAAAGCAGATCCCTCTCAAATAAGAGAAAGCCTTACTCAAAACATGAGAAAGTTTCGACAGGAAATGGCACGACTATCAAAAATTGCCATGTTCCGCGGTGAGTACTTTTGTGTGGCTGTGACAATCTGACTTTGACATTCCAATTACCATCGACAAATAAACTGCACTATTATACGGCCTGCTTTTGTATGATCACTGGCAGCTGGTACTCATCACAACATGAATCACGTCTGATATTTGGGGATGTCTCCCTTAATGCGGATGCCCGCTTCATCATAAGTCAGATACACAGTCTGTTTGTATTGGACCCGGTCAATCTTCCCTCACCGCCCGTCTCCCAGAGAGCACCTACAATGACTAGATGGCACGCAACGATCTGCAGAATGCTGAGGCACCTAATGCAAGGATTATGTCAGGTGCACAGGATTAATCTTTATTAACAACCCTGTCACAGCTTCAAGCTTGGCTCATCTTCCGCTATTGCTAAAATGGTAGACAGCCACATTGCGATATTTCTACTATGTAGGTCGGGTGCCTTGACTTCAGCAGGCGTAAATACAACATTTATCATATCCACAAACATGCCGTCACTGTAATCGGCAATACATTGTTCTGTCATTCCCTGTAACCACACACAAATACGGGCTATCACTTTCAATACGTGTTACAGCTTCACCTTCTGACTTAAGCACGCATTAGCGTTTGCACACATGCTACACTTTTGCTACATTTCGTCAATATTGGTACTTTTCTTTCCCGTGCGCATTCTCTCCCCTGCTCCTGCGGAACTCCCCTGTGCTTCCAAAACAGCTGCGGTAGTTTTTTTCTCTCATCCAAGGGGAACAATCCAAGACTGGAGAACATGGCGAAATAAACTAGAGCACGTGATACGCTGAGCATCCTGGGTTTACACACTCAACGCTCGATTCAGCAAACACTCTACCTGTGATTGTAAATCTAGGCGCGCGCAATCTGAACTATGCAACATGGGCTGTATTTAAGTTGCTTTCTGTGATCCTGTGGAATAAACAATCAGCTCGTGGATTTACACACGGTGAAATAAGCAGTCTGTTAATGGCTGAATGTGCCACTAGCAAACATTAGAAGGCGTTAGATGTATGTGTTGTCGAGTTTTTTCAATGGGGATGCTTGAAAGCTGATTGGCAAATTTCTGCGTCAGTTTAGACCTCTTGAGGACATCATCGAAATAAACCACCAGCTGAGTTCATGAATGAGTATTAATGTCAAGTCCTAAGCAAGAAATGTTTACTACCACCACCAGCAACATTTCTATTGTCTTTTTTAGCAATTATTTGTTCTTTCTTCAACTGGAATTTCATGGTATGATTTCAAGAATACCACTAGACGAACTGAAACCTTCTTCATTTGTGACGTGCTCGAAGATCCAAACAAAAAGAGGTGACAGAGATTGCATGAGAGAAAACCTATGTGGTCTGGGCAAGGACCGAGAATGGGAAACACGGATTTCTATAAAGGGTCATAAAATGGACACCAACAGTCAAGATAAAAAGACTTAGACGAGAAATCACACGCAGAGAAGCACAAGCAGAACAAGATTTACAACTAACGAGGCATCAACTAGCAGGAGGCAGCGAGGCGAGTAGAAGACCACGGGGATTGGAGACAGAGGTCAGCCTGATGTGCCAGAGCACTAGAGGCACCAAGTGACTACACCGTTCACTCGTAGCTACAGTCCAACCGTAGCATCTCTGATCCCTCTAATACAATACAATCTCGATGGTCTTCAGGGAACGCCTGTGTCAACACCATTTGTCATCCACATCGCGACAAACAAGATTTTGGGATTGGAGAAAACGAATTCCACTTTTTATACCTTTTCATTCCAGACAGGCATAATTAGTTAACTGTATGAAATGAAATAGTAAATGTTGGTATTTACAAGCACATACGTTTGAACGGATACGGTTTCGCGAGAGGAAATAGATATCTAACAGGTGAAACCGACTGCAGACGCTCTTTTCCTTCTACACACCACTTCCTAATCTTCCTGCTTCGTCCCCGACATCTCAATTCCACCAGCAATCCACAATCACTCTCAATTTTAAACCTACCCAGGAAGTTGTGACGTTCTGCTATTGGAATGTTTTGGGGCTAATGGAAAATGGGAAGAGAAATCTGCCGATATCAGGAAATGCTGATGCCTTCCCAGTGTCATACCAGGTCCGAAAACCTCGGGTTTAATGAAGGTATTTAAATGTAGGAGTATCTTAGCGCCCCCTCCCCCCTCCCCCGAGCTCTTTCCACCTAGATTTGCACTCCTTGTTTCAGGGCCGGGTATATTTGACTTGTCAACACCTGCACGTGCCGAGTCAAACAGCGCGCGTGATGGCAAGTGAAAGAGTACAGGAGAGTGGAAGGTACCAGACAAGGCTGAGTTAGTAAATGAAGAAGTGTGCACAACTGGTTCTTGAGTACAGCTTTAGTAGCGCTTTTAAACCATTTATTATGCAGGAATACTAATTTAGATCCACAGAGGCTGATGGTTACCTGATTCATTTGAACCTAAATATTCTTAATATTGACCCCGTGCCATCTATGTGTATACATTTTTCAGTACCAGCTAGATCTAATATATTTATTATAATGTATATTTTTAACTGGAGAATTTTATTTTACTTCCGTGGTATTTTCAATCTGTTCGCCAGCTATCCAAATATACACAAATGTACATGTATTTGCACAGCAGGTTACTCTCACACCAGGCTTCTGTCATAATAATTTCCATATTTATCATATTTTAATGCATGATCGATCATAAACTCGCAAACTACGTGTGCCTTTTGAGAAATTCCTAAGCGAAACACGATGTGTTTTTCTGCATTCTGATTCGCCATTGTTTACAGAGGTTCATCACATTCTTGTAACACATGATTCTGTGATTCGTTTATTCATATGCTGTGGCACAAGAAAAGTGGTCCGGTGGCTCAGATTAGGAAACTTAGAGTAATACAACTGACTCATTTCTTTCATGTGTTTTAAAACCCAGTTTCCATGCGTCCTCGGCTTCACCTCGAGTTCGAGAAGATGTTATTTTTGTGCCCACTGTGCTCATCGATAACCTTGTCTGTGAGGGACAGGTCAAATCTGAGTGACAGCCACCGTCAACATGCCTTCTGGCGTCCAGGTCTAACCATTCACACTAGCATAAAGACAGAACTGATTTCCTCTGGTGTATCTTTAAAATGACTGGCTGTTTTCTGCTTTAGATACAAATTATTCAAAACTGGGGACGAAGAAATCGGAGGTCTCGTGGAGCAAACGGCTAGTCTGGGATAACGTTTCGTGGTGTAACAGGTCAAACTAACGGTCTATACTATAAACGTGTTTTCAATGAAATGACGCGGCGCACAACTAATTCAGAGTGTTCTGCTCCCGATGCATCTCAATAGAACGTAGGGATAGAAGTCCCTTAAATGTGGTCTGTTCATGAGGACTGTCTGCTCCAAACCCAAACCTTACCCAACAGCCACGTTTTCTGTTCAGCCCCTACATCCCACACGCTCGACCCTGTGTTGCAACTGTTGCTTCTATCGGGCCTACAAGATGTCCAATGTTTCTACTCGGTAGCTCAGTCTGACAGACTCAATGGTCTCAAAACAGCCCGGCATTCTGATGACATGTATCACTTGTGCCCTGTGGGTCTGCAAATGCGCCCCATATTTCTTATTTCTCACAGTGCTTTGACAAGGCCAGCCCAAGTCTACACTTTTGTTTCTGTGCGCAAGTCTCAGACAAGCTTTACATAATGTCAGACATTCCAAACCCGACTCGACTCCGCACAAATTGTGTAGCATGTGCTACAAAAATCTCAAGCAGTACGGCCATTTGGCGCCTGCCTATTGAAATACTGTCATAATTGTCAGACGGCGTCTGTGTTTATTTTCTATCCATTAATATATGCTTGCTTGCTTGCTTCCCTCTCTCTCTCTCTCTCTCTCTCTCTCTCTCTCTCTCTCTCTCTCTCTCTCTCTCTCTCTCTCTCTCTCTCTCTCTCTCTCTCTCCTCTCTCTGATTTCCGTATTTTGTCAGGATCACTCCAAAAACATATATGTATATGACATCAACAAAGTAGTTTTTTGCTTCAACTTAGATACAAATGAATTCATTATTGCATTGATTAAGCTGCCACTTGCCTTGTAAATACCAAAAGTTGTATTTTCACTGGCAATTTTCAAAATTTTCAAAACTTTTTCAAGTACGTTGAGAAATCATATCCCCCCGCGAAACTAACAGACAATGGTACATAGGGTACATAGACGCGCAGAGACAATTAGATGGGCAAAACATCTTTTCAATATAATACATTTTATATCATCTATGTACATGATTATTACTATTTTGAGTAACTGATGGAAAGCTAAGACGGGAGGATTCCTGAACAAAAAGGAACAGTGTCTTGGGTAAAATAACGTCACGGTAAAAGTTCTCTGTTCTGGTCATTCAGAATAGTCGCAAAACCCTAGCAGGAGGCAGCGAGACGAGTAGAAGACCACGGGGATTGGAGACAGAGGTCAGCCTGATGTGCCAGAGCACTAGAGGCACCAAGTGACTACACCGTTCACTCGTAGCTACAGTCCAACCGTAGCATCTCTGATCCCTCTAATACAATACAATCTCGATGGTCTTCAGGGAACGCCTACGACACATTGTATCTGCTACCTCAAAGGCAACTGCTTCTTGTCCTACATAGTAGCTTCCTTATTCGCAACAGACAACAATTATGAAAAATAGAAACACTCAAAGTTTGATGCGGCAGGGTAACCCTAAATGTTATCTCGTCATAAGAAACGAGATCAACACTAAATGTGTACACAGCTTGTCCTTTAAAAAAAAAAAATTCCCCTTATTCCCAGGTCTCATGAAAAAGTAACAGCAACAGTCTGAAAGACTCACAGTTTTACACCATCCACTGGTATGCAAGGTGAGATACGAGAACACATTTGGCAGGCAAACCAAACACTGTGTACGATCATCCCGCTTCCTCCACAACTTGAATCACTTGCGCTCTCCAATGTTTCCAAAATGTGGGTCCAATCAGGGCCAGGATCCCGAGCATTGTGAGGATAATCTATTTGTTTAAGCTTTGTTTCGGCCCTTGTTCTCGCCCGCTTTTCCTTCCGTGGTACTTCATCACACACATATAATGAAACCCATGGCGGTGGGCATATAAATTTCCAAAGAAAAATCGATATGAGACTCGTATGCCGTATCGAATAAGATATCTGCAAATATCATGCATCTGAGGCCACGCCAATTGAAATGAGATACATTCGTCTGGGCGGTGCATCTCGTTACTTAAATGTCAATAGTGGAAAGATTTATAATTTATCATCTGGAATACATTTCCCAGCATCCCCTCGATTGGCCTCAAATTGTGTGGCCAGAAACGACGTACACAACGATTTTTTAGCATCTTACTTCAAAAAGTTAAGTTTCAATGAATGATGAATCCAATCAAAGGAAATTAATTGGCATGAAAGGCGCCCGTCAAGAGCTCGTGACCACTAATGCCTGGCGCGAGGATATTTATAAATTGTCCACATTTCGGCTGGTGTCGCACTGAATGAAGTCCGTTTTGTCTCGGTTTAATGTCAGATCTGCACTAAGGCGTTAAAATGAGAGCTCGCGCACTGACGAGACCGAGGTGACTCTGCCTCAATACTCTGGGAGCGCCAAAACTATCTGAAGTCAGCCTGGCGGAGAGAAAGACCTCGCGCTGACTCAGCGTGCCATTAAAGCAGCTCGTGTGGTTGTTACTAAAGGACATAGTGCATAATGATTATTACATCTTCTCCGATTGGAGAGAGAACAAAGACTTTTTTTTTCCTCTTCTTATTAAGAAAGTTTTCCAATTTTAAGCTACCGTCTTCCAACACCCTTTTTCTTTCTCTCTCTCCCCCCCCCCACCCCCCCCCCCCGTGGCTTTCCTCTGAACGCCAGACACGCCCTCTGATATCACGCAGCAGCAAATCAAAATTCAGTCCTTCCAACTGCAGCTTGCCAATGCGTCGCGTGCCGATTTCTTTGCTGAAACTTGTTATGTATTTCAACCAAAACATGAACGTTGAAATCAAAATAGCAATTAAAAGGACAAAAAGGGGGTGGTGTGTGTGTGTGTGTGGGGGGGGGGTCCTTAAAAGGTCCCTGTCCTCAAGGGTATAGTGCTTGTAAAACTTGGGTATTAGCACTGAAAGACTGTTATGACTGGGGGGTAGAAAGTCAGAGGTTTAAACCACAACAGAAAGGCCAAAGGACATTGATCATATTGAAGGTAGCATCTGCTGCATTGCAAACTCCCGTCAAAGTCTGAAACCCCGATAACAAATTTAACGATAAAAAAAAATAATCAATTACTTTGATTGTGTAATTCCTGGAATCGATTCTTCCCGTCATGGTTACATGGATCACAACAAACAAGCAGGTGGAGAAGGACAAATTTAGGGAAAAACCAAAATTCAACAATGAAAAGACTTCGGAAAAATACGGCAACTGCATAATAATAAAAATTAATATTTTGTAGAATTCTTATCAATGATCTCGAATTCAGGTCCCTGAGACCTTACAAACAATCAAATCGATTTCGAATCTAGCAATATCGCCCATGATCAAAAAACCGGGCATGTAGAACATGGAAAAGCATCTGTCTAGAAGCCAAGCACGCCGGCCGCAGAACAAGCTTCCAGTGAAACAGGGACACCTGCCATCTTCACTTTTTATGCTCACAGTTTGGTTGGTTTTTCAGGATACGGCATTATAAAAAAGAGTGGGGGAAAAAAGTTGTTAGAATAGGCGAGGCGTGGGTGTGAACTTAAAGAGAGGAACAAAAAATCTGGGGAAAAAGGGAAGGGGTGAGGAGTGGGGTAGGTGTACGAAGTGACTGGTCAGGTACTGGAACACTGTGTGGGTGAGCAACGTCAAGAATAGAATACGAATGAAACATAGCAGCTGGTTTTGTTTCCCATGTCGTGTGCCTATTAAAGCATTAGGTCTATTAGACTTTTCTACGGTCTATTCTGCGATTTGCCTTTCCTTTTTATTGTACATTTTATTGCATCGTTTCTGAATTACTTCTTGCGCCAGGCTTTGCAACATAAGCTTTGATTTTCTTTTTGTTACATTACGACTTTGTCTATTCTGCGACAAGGCGGGGGGGGGGGGCGCTCTGGCCCTCTCTTTTGCTGGCCTATAGGCGACAACATCTTTAGTAACAATACTTATATTTTAAAAAATGTTTGTTTTGTCTCATCTATTTTTAATGATAGTCTGTTCTGGGCCATTTCCCATACAGTGATGATCTCTTTCAAAGAATATCTAAGCTGCTAATCGTTAATCTTCACTTTTATTATTATTATTATTATTATTATTATTATTATTATTATTATTGACTAAGTTACTCCATCAAGTTTAACAGCGACCGACGTTGCCATAGTGATTCTCTCTCCCTTAAATCTGAATAAATAAACAAATAAAATACATAAATATTTTTAAAAACATGATAATCAGTTCATCTAATTCTTTAATCTGAAAAGATATAAATCGAATAATGGGTAATGATCTAGTTCAAATAATGGGTAATGTCTGATTTATTAAGATTTTTTCTCACTGCTCACAGATTAAATGCTGACAGACTATCATCTGAACATCAAGCTATGCACATACGCATACATGTGCACGCAGGCTTGCATCACCCACATCACACAATAATCAACGTTCAACCAACCATGTTGGCGTCAAGATAATTTATCAGTCTGGTTAAACCAGCCAAGTTGATTAATTTTCTTACTGGATTCTCCCTCATTCTGTCAAGTTTTCCCCTCTCGTTATCTCCGCTGGCCTTCTAGCAGTACAGGAAGAGAACTGCCCAGAACATGTGTTCAAGTACTTAGACTTAGAGTATTATTTGCCATTTACTTCGGCGTGCCCGCCTCTTTCAACCTGCTCCCAAATCATGTTTGATGCCTTGTCATGCTGACTTGGTCCAATGGTTCCCAGATTATTAGGCAGAAACCCAGATAACGAATCAGACTTCACCTCAAGAATTCGTACAAGTGTTGTTGTGGTTGTTGTTATTGTTGTTGATGTTGTGGTGACAATAGTTTGAGTTTGAGTTTGAGTTTGAGTTTGGATTTGATGGCGCATAGGCATCATAACGGCCACTTTGTGCCTTCCACGTTTTTTTTGGGGGGGGGGGGGTGGAGGGCGTACTATTATTTAATTTTGCTACTCAGACAGACATTATTTATATCATTTGAGAACGTCATCTAGTCATGGAAACAAAAACAGACAAAAATGAATGTCGAAGAGGGAGAAAAGACAAAAAAAGGAACGTGACCGATAAACAACACTCGCTAACAATGCAAAGGAAACTTAATTAGGCGCGTTTGGAACTCACTGCATTTAGCGGTAACGGCTCGAAAGTTCAGCTTCTCTGACCACAATTATTATGTACCTTCTCCATTTCCATTGCCCACGTCGACTGATTTTATGTAACCCTTCCTGAAGAGTCCCATCGAATACGATACCGACTATTGACTTATTTAGAGATGCCCAGCACTAGGAAGAGCCCTTTTCCGTTCATGTCAGACTGAATAGAAAGCCATCTGTGGACAAGTTTTGACAAAGGGAAACTGTCGGCTATGAACTGCCTGTTGTAGCCTTGTCGCTCGCGTTCTACACACTTAATGTGTTCTACAGCCGCTGGGGGAAAACATCCAGAACTACTGGTAAGGATGTGGGGAGAATGGGAGGGAAAGAGAGATGAGGGATGGAGTGACCGAGTGAATCGTGACAGGAAAGACACGAAATGAGAGCGGATAGAAAGAGGTCAATAGGAGAACAAGAGAGTTCCACTCCAAGACTACAATAACTTTTCTCTTTCTTTCTTCCTCACATTCCGCAAATTGGCGTCAACAAAGTGGCCTGAAATTGCCATTTCGGCAACGACCAACGTGTGTGGAAGAGTAAATACAAAGCTTGTTTTATTGTTATATCTTTGTATGTGTGTGTGTGCGCGCGCGTATGTGTGTAAAATCAGAGGGGGGAGGGATGCCAGTGTTGTGACATGAACGGGTACTCTTGTGGTCGCTGTAAACAAAATTAGACAGATAACAGACTTTTTCCTAGCTCACATGTCCACTCTAAACGCACGTCATCTATCGTTGATGACTGCATCAGTTTCCACTTGAGTCCTCAAGAGATAATATTATAACTGTATGCAAGCACAGTGTCTCTCGTTTAAAATAATGAGCAGTGGTTTTCAAAGTTCCATAAATACCAGTCACTCACATAATGTGTGCCATATTGGTAACCTGTAACACTTACTGAGGTGTTTCCCATTGCCCCAGTGTGCTCTCTGCCTCTTGCTTGAGCCCCCCCCCCCCCCCGCGAACATGCTTGACGGCTTTTATAATGGTAAACCATCA
Source organism: Onchidella celtica (assembly GCA_963931925.1). NCBI lineage: Eukaryota > Metazoa > Mollusca > Gastropoda > Systellommatophora > Onchidiidae > Onchidella > Onchidella celtica. The sequence continues at coordinate 23,036,870 of OZ007581.1, read as the reverse complement.
CAACAGAAAATACGCAATTTGTATGTGAATATAAAGTATGCCATATTTTTACACAAGTTTTCTCATGAACCCATGGCAAGACAGGACTGAACCTGAACACAACTCTGCAGTAGGAACTCCTTTCTGCAAGGAGGTCCATCATCATCATCATTGCCTTTCTCACCCTGGATCAGGGTATAGGCCACCAACAAACACTTTCCATCCCTCTCTATCATGGGCCAGCCTCTTTACATTATTCCAAGTCTTTCCGCTTCGTTGCACATCATTTTCTCTGGCTCTTCTCCACGTTCCGCGCGGCCTTCCTCTTGATCTCTTGCCCTGGGGATTCCAATCCAATACCTTCTTCGCGATGCTGTTTCCTGGCCTCCTGAGAGTGTGGCCGATCCACCTCCATCGCCTCCTACCAATTTCCTCTCTGACTGGGCTCTGTCTTGTTCTTTTCCAAACAATTTCATTGCTGACCTTGTCTGTCCATCTGATCTTAAGTAGCTTCCTCAAACATCTGTTGATGAAAACTTGGATTCTCTTTATGCAGGCCTGGGACGCATTCCAAGTCTCACATCCATACAACAGGACTGACTTCACGTTCGAGTTGAATATCCTCAGCTTTGTTTTTAAGATATATCCTTGGTTCTCCAAATCTTGCTTAAACAGAGGTCCAAACTGACTTCAATATTAGAATTTTGTTTAATGACCCAATGTGGACCAAATCATTTTTACGAAAAACCATTGGGCAGAATGTGCGATCCAAAGACATGTGACCAGCTGGCTGTTGCCGAATGTCTCGTTGAAACCAACTGTCGTGACGTGACCATCCAACTAGTGCGCCGATCAAAGTCGGCACAGCCTTAGTTCCACGTATGTATACTGGTTCTTTGAGTTCAACTGTCGCGGTTGTGTGTGGTCCCCACCCACCCCACCCCCACGTCCCCAAGAATATATCCCGAAACAAAGTTTGCACATTTCACGTACTACCACAGTGACTGGTCCTCAAGGGATTGTTATGACTTGGGTGAACATTAGGATGTGTCTTAAATTCTAGAGTTCATGTATGGGATTCAACTGCTTATGACTGACATTGGATATTGGCACCCCGCTGTTGACATACCAGAGATGCCCTAGACTGGTAGTTTGCATAAAAGCAGGAATTTAAAAAGGCTGTTGTTATAAGTACGCACCACCCCAAGTGCTCTGCGCTAGAGGCGCGCACGCAAAAAATTAAATGTATTATATTATGTACATATCTCTAACCCTGTACTTATCCTCAACCCTAAATCTTATCGAACCCCTAAACCCTGCTCCCTACGCTTTCAACCAAAAACACAGGAGGAAAACAAAAACAAAACCTGAAAGAACAATTAATCATAATTAATTATGGCTCTTGTCAAGGACTCTTTCGGGAGTCGTTCTTTAGCTCTGGAGTCACAAAAGACTTTAAAATATGTACTCCTAGCGCAAAAAAAAACAACACAAAAACTCGGGGGATGCAAATACTTGTAACAACATCCATTTAAAATATGTTTCCTCATTAACAGAACAACCAATAATGCATATTTCACTCACCTGGCTTAGAAAGTATTGCTGGCTGGCTGATGATGGTCCCAACAGGGGTAGTGGCCGTGCACCGGTACTCCCCGTCATTACTGTCGTCCCCTCTCCCATGGTGAAGGTGTGAAAAATACAGATTCGAACCCACGATCTCCAGTCCTCGATGCCGCCGCTCGTCCAGGGGTTGCCCGTTGAATAGCCATCGAATCTGGGCGTCCTCGGGAAGGGCTGAACAGGTCAAAATCACTGGAGCCAAATGGGATATAATCTGTGACCGAGGCTGTTCCAGGAATTGTGGGAACTCTTCTGAAAATAAAATAATATAATTAAAAGACTGGAATGACCAAGATTTAAACTAACACATTTACAACTTTTGGTTCTGAATAATTGATATTCAAAATCAAAAACAATAAACTTTTTGTTTTCATCTTCTCCATCTCCGGTTTTTTAGGGTGCTAAAAAACAAAAACATAAACTACCGGTATACCCAACTGTTGATGGAAGAAAAAAAAAAAAAAACGTCCAGCTCTCGGTTTCTTGATCAAAAGCATTCTTCTTTCCTGAACATGTTCTCCCTTTTCTCTGCACCTTGCTAAATTTCTCTCCACTTTCCTTTCCTCTCTGCTGAACAAAGACTTTTATGGTTATTGTTATTATTTTACTACGGTCCGCGGTTAACATTAGCCATATTAAAGAATATTTCAGAAGAGAACGTCGGGGAGCAAAAGGGAGGAGCAGGTGCGAATTTCTCACACTTATAATGAAAATACGCGTCAAAAAAAAAAACAAAAAAACACTGCTGCAGTATCGGTAGATGGGGAAAAAATGGGAGTACACCGCTCATCCTTCCCGCAGTGCTGTAATTACGGTGTAAATAGTCTGCCTGCCTACCAGAAATACCATCCTATGGTAAAGTCATTATATCCATAACACAATTCGTGACTCTCTCCTCTCCTCCTCAATCATTTCGTGTGCATTCTCTTTCTTTCTCTCCATTTCCGGTCTTACTGCACCATTTAAGCATGGGGAGGGGGAAGCTGAGGGTGAGGGAAGGGAGAAAGCGAGAGAGAGAGACAGACAGACGGATAGACAGACAGAAACACAGAATATGTGTGTGTGTGTGTGAGAGAGAGAGAGAGAGAGAGAGAGAGAGAGAGAGAGAGAGAGAGAGAGAGAGAGAGAGAGAGAAAAAGAAAGAGAGAGAGAGAGAGATGTTGTACATTCTGAAGCATTTACAAATCATCGGATAACATCATACTGATTTAAGATCACAAGTATTAGTACCCATTTGTTGTTACCTTTTAATCATCTTCCCCCATCCCACCCCTTCCTCCCCACTCTTCTCTTTTCTCCTGCTATTATCTAAATATGAAAAGGGGGTGGGGGTGGGGGGGCTGGGGTCTTTAACAACATTAAAACTTCACATCATTATTCGACTGCTGAGGATTTTCAATTCATTTTTTCTTTTTCTTCTACTTCTTAAAAGCTGTTAAACTTAATGCACTCCGTTTGATCAGTCAAAGTTTCTTAGTCACGGCAAGTGAAGCTACAGACACCAATGCTTGGTTTTGTAGATTTTTGATGTTTTTTTTTTCTTTTTTTTCTTTTTTCGAAGTTAAATAAGGATTGGGCTTGAGGTTAAGATTAACGAAAGGGTTAGGTTTCGGAACACAGCACTGTGAACGTCCTAATGGGTTGAATACTTTAAATGCACCTGGCCAGTATAACCACTTTTTTTTAAAATGTTATTATTAGTTTTCTTTCAGGGTTAGGGTTAGGGTACTGACGTCCATTAATTTTTTTTTTTTTAAAGGCGGCTGAATTTCGACCTTATTCATGTGAGCTAATTTTAGCCTTCCGACACAGTTTGGAATGGTGTACATCGCTGCAAATTCATGTGATTGGGTATTTCCGTTCACCCATAATAATCAGTTTCACAACTTTACAGAACTATCCACGAGCATCCATACCCTGTGCGCTAAAGAAAGTCTTCTTCCTCAAAGGTCTCCTTCCTTTCCTCTTGGCTTCTATTCCGTGCGATGTATCTTTCATCATGCTGTTTCGCACAGAGACCCCGCTCCTCCCTTATTCTCTCTCCCCCCCCCCCCTCCCCAACCCCTCAATTCCCGCACCTTCTCCCTACGTAGGTTTTTCCCCTTTCCCGCGCCATTCCCGAATTAAGCCCTCCTTCACCCCCTCATAATAATCGCCTCAGCGTTTCTTCCTCGCCAGCTCCCTCGTCTCACGTGAAAGATCCTCAAAGTCTGTGCAATATGAGGTAAAGAAGGCGGTATGTTACAAGCATTACCTCTCGTTCTCTCCTGCCCTCCGAGCATGCTTACCGTCTTCCCTCTCGTGTATCGTCCCTCGGTATTTCCTAAACGCTTCTTGTTAGACACAGGGCAAAGTTGCCACAAGCACCAGATGGCATTTATCATTTTTTAATTTGCCCGAGGTTTTTCTCTGAGCGCGTCCTTGTTGCTCAACGCTTAACGACGAGGCTTCTATGTAACATCCCTCTTATCGGGGGCTCGCCCGGAGAAGTATGTAAATTGGCTTTCATGAGGAAATAAGCCCAAGTAGTGTCGCCTTTGTGTTTCCTTTATGAAACAAGTTTATTGCAATTTCAACTGTGCGTGTGAAAAGCACATATCTACCCCCGCTTTGCCTCAAAGCAACACTGAAATTTATGTGCACCAGCTCTGTGTTCTTAAAAGACCCTTTTGATCATATTATTTTCCCCAACAAGCCTTATGAATGTAAATAGACTATGTTATATACACGACTAAATGAACAGAGTAAAATGTAATTTCCTTCTGTAAGTCACAAACTAGATAATCATATAGCCTAATAAGATAAAATAATAAAATACACAAACGAGTCTAACAGAGAGACAACAACAATGATAATGATAATAATAAACAAAACAAAAACAAACAAACAAACAAGAACAACAACAAAAGAAGAAAAGAAGAACTTAATCAAGTATTCAAACTTTACCAAATCACCTGGCCTTTTTTTTTTTATTATTTTGAATAAGAAAGAACAGTAAGCCATAATGGGAGAGTAATGAAAGCAGGATGATAAATAGATAGACAGAAAGACTAATGAGAAAAAAGACTAGTACAGACAGAAAACCGTATAATTATGTTCAATGCGAGTACTGTCGTGTTAACAAAAAAGACCGTTCAAGCCAATCTTAGGCAAATTCATGTTTTAACATCAATTCACTGAATGACCTGTGCTCTATCTGTCTACGTGGGTTACAATTTTATTGGAATAATATTCGTTCAGTCGCCACCAGATGACAATTGAACAAAGAATAATACTGGGCGCAACCGCGGGTGTCTGTCCTAATCAAACGTTCCCAAAGCGCAGAAAGTAAAAACACTTCAGTATCGAGAGGACACATCATTGAAAGCCTCCCCAAAATTGCCCCATAGATTTGAATCTGTTCCTTCTACACACCACCTGTAGTTCTTCAGTCTGTCTAATAAATATTTCACGAGCCCCCAGAACCCCGGAGCTTATCTCAGGGCCAGATCAAGACACTGGCCAGGAAACTAGGCCTTTTTACATAATTTTCACACGATATGTGAAACTGCACAGCGACATTCAGTCTGACAGGAACATTTTTCCCAAAGGAACTGATTAGATCTGCTTTATTCAATTCATCTGTAGATAAATTTTTCACATTCTTCAGTCTCGATTCACCAAGGAATTGACCAGCATAATTCCCTAACCAGGACCCGACTAAACTGTTTATAATATTGAAGCAACTGAACGACAGGGAAATTGAGTCAGAATATTTTTTTTTAACCACCCTCCCCCATCGTTTATAACGCCCCTGTGCCTAATTTTTTAATCAAAATAAACTGTTGTCCAAGTGATCCAAAAATATTCTTCTTCTTCTCTCTCTCTCTCTCTCTCTCCCCCCCCCCCCCCCGAGCATAAAGCAATTTTTTTTTTAAAGTCCAAAATAATGATAATTAATAGAACAAAATTAATAACAATAACAATAATACAATTAATTCCTTTGAATGCGGGAGAGTATAAAAAACACTTCCCTGCTTCGCACCGGGAGTTAGGAAATATCAGCCAATTGAATGAATGTCAGTCTGGCCGCAAGTCCAGTTTGTCCCCGGGCAACTCTTCCTCAAATTACCACTGTTTCACCAGCATGACCAAAGATGGCACAGCATAGTATATATACCTCACCTTGCTCTCTTTTTACTACTTAACTAATGCTTTCAGGGACACTAGCTTTTCACAACACTGCTCAAGAAATGAAAAGTACTGCACAGTATCTAAGTTTTGGTAACTATTCAGCATGAAGCTTTCTATTTCCCTCGTCATCTTAAGGGTTTGAAGATTTTAAATTTGAGGGGGGAAAAAAGGCTGCATTAACTTGCTTTTTTTTTTCACTCCGATCCTGTAGCCTATCTGAGATTTGAATCTATCGAGGTATTGTCTAAAGGTGTTGGTACAGCTTGCATCCCTAGCGTGTCACGTCTGAGTTCACCCCCAACAGGTGTAAGGACATCATCCCTTCCCTTCGGCTCAGGAAAAGATCGGGCTTGATAAGGTGCTAATTTATTCACGTTAAGCGTGATCAGATATCATGAAAACGTCCGGGCGTCGCTTCGGGACACAGGGGCCTCGACGGGTTGAACGAGGGTGGAAGGACGATACACAAAAAATGTATGATTCGACATTGGCTGATGGTGGTGATGGGGTGGTGGTGGTGGTTGCAGTAGCGGTAGTGGTGGTAGTGACAGTGGTAGTGTAACGTGGAAGTGGTGGTGGTGGTAGGTGACAGACACAGTACGGTGATAAATTATGTGTCTCCCGTCGGCTGCAACTCCATTCCAGTGCTTCATACCTTCTGACATTTACCTTGAAATTCAGACACAGACTGAGTCATGCGTGGCGTAAGAAGTAATAATCATATTTCCCAGTACTAATGTATGATAATCCACAATGCAATGCTACCGCGGGACGCTACTGAAATTTAGCTCTGAGATGACAGACCCGAGGGTTTTCTCCACAGTTCTTGGCTTTGATAACTGTTTTTGAGGGCCATGTAGTTTCATATGGGCCCCTGGATAATTATGGAGCTTTCAAAAAATACCATTTCATTTACGCCCGGAGTTCCTCTGAAACACTGGGGAAATTATGTCTTTATCTCCCTCCGTTTCCTTCGTCATTTGATAAAGAAATGCATTTGGCGAATGCTGTGTTCTGATCACTCCCCAACAGTGTTTATCTAAAATATGTCTGAGATAAGGCAATGACTTATGAGTACGAGAGTGTATTATATATTGCTATATGAGGTGGCAAACAGATAAAAAAGAGATACGAAAAGGCTATACCCCCTTCATATCATATTCCCCACCTGGTCGGAAAAATAACTTGTAGACTAGCAAGCAAAAAACAACGCCATAGCTGCTATAAATTTTCAGACACTAATTACCTCCCCTGTTTCTCTGCTGTCAGAGACAACACCCTGGAGATTTTGGGTTGTGTCCCCATTCCGGATGATATCCGCCTCATTACTGGCCGGGGGACGAGGCTATCTATGTAATCTGGATCCTGATTGGCTCTGGCGGAGAGCATATCATTAGAATGCAGGGAGGGGATTCCCAACTGTGATCCCACAGGCTCCGAGGCGTCTGAGGCTCCCTATCACCCCTTTCCCTTCTAACCTTTCTCCAAATCGGCCCCAATCTTTGACTGACCTTTGCCAGCTGACCTATGACCCCCCAACAACCGACAACGCCATTGTTTGGTGCTGTTGATGGCCCCAACAAAGAGTGAGGTGGCAGTTCGCTAGCTGGAACAGGTTGCCCAGATAATGCCGACTCCAAGTCAAGACAAACATGTGTGAAGACAACGATCTTCTACATGAAAGACAAGACTATCGCTCTTCCACACACCAGCACCCTCGACATTCAAAGGTTTTCAGCGATGATGGTAACACCATTCAAAGAGAAGAAAAACTGAAAGTGTAAAACTACGTGCACGTCTCAATGTCTGGCGCCGTAAACCTTTCCTGTCTTTACACGCCATGTGTTGCAGAGGTTTGTCTATCGGAGTTCAACAGACAAATAACACAGAACAGAACAATTCAACAGATTATGTCTGTGATTAAAATACGAACATGTGTCGAGGTGATACGGCGTTACTGCACTTTCATAAAACGAGGTACAACCTATAAAAAATCCAGTGCGTTCAATACTGAGATTTCAATGCATACCACCCCCCCCCTCCCACACACACACTCTGCTACTCCTTCACATTAAAATTTGTGAATTCAACATAATTATTATTCTTCCAAATGCTCATAAGCACATTGCAATGAATGATCATTATTAAATAATCACACGTTTCTTTAATCACAATTCTCAATTTTTTTAATTTTCTTTTTGTTATGACAACAATGCCATGCCCAAAATATTTGCAAGTCTGATTCAGTTTCCTTAAGGACACTCTTGAATCGCAATTACTCCCTGTTTTCACTAAATTCTAAATTCCAGCAGCACCCGGTAGACAGACAGACAGCCCAGATTGGAGGCAGACGCGCAGACAAAAGCCCCCAGACACCCGGACACGAGTGGAGACTGATAATTCCCTGAGGATGAGACTGGCTGGGACAGCCTGGACCAAAAGACCAGAAGCCCTGGAGACAATGAACTAAAACAAAAAGATGTCACAGCGGCGCATAAAAAGATGAACAGACAAACAGAAACCCAACAAGAAAAACAGAACATCACCCCGCCACGCATGCAAACAAATGGAATTCCCCCTCTACAACCTCTTGCGGTTCGGCATCGTAACCAAAATGTTCTATCTACTCGTAGAAATGCCAGATAAAAACAAACCGGCCCGATTTTTTCAATGAAACACAGTAACGGGTAATTAAAGCTAACACAGTGTCAGGGCGACACGAATTCTTTTGTTAACAATTCCCAGGTGGACTCGTCTCCCTCCCATCAAACTGCAGGAAGCAGCAACGACATCCTCATGATTACATCTGTAATGGCATCCTCAACACCATCAATGCCATATGTAACATCGGACGTCCGAGCAGACACACGATACTGTAACACACCGGGTTCGCATCGAATCTTTATTTCGGTCGCCCATTCATCACAGTCGACTCTGACATCTACAGAAGATTCGAATTTTGTTGTTTTTTTGTTTTTTTTAGAACCAATCCGTTATACTGAAAAAGGCAGAGTGAGTAAACGTCGTGGAGCTAAACAACTCGGACGGGCGTTCGGTTCACTGCACAAATCCCGCATCTGATCACAACACAGATGCTAGGAAACGAATACGATGGAGTATAATTACCACCACCCCCCCCCGCCCCCTCTGTCTCTGTCTCTCTCTCTATCTCTCTCTTTCTATCTCTCTCTCTCTCTCTTTCTATCTCTCTCTCTCTCTCTCTTTCTCGTCTTTTGAATCTATCCTTGAACTAACCATGCATGCCATGGTATATTTTCGTTCCGCCCCCAAAGATTATCGCCAATCTAGATGCGTCAAAAATTAAAGGACAAGGGACAATTAATGTTTGAAGATGCTCGATGCTCGGCTTACAGTCCTAAAACGTAGGAAGTCATCAATTTTGTGATATTTTAACTCATCATCTTCCTTGTTTCAACATAAACGCTATGCGATTCATCTAAACATACGCTACGGACAGATTTTCTTTCAACATTTGTACTTAAATCTAATTAACTCAAAAAAAGCAACAACACTACATTAAAATATTCTCACTGAAATGGAAGACAAACATAAGAGTCTGTTTTGTTTTTTCTCTGTTTGGAATGCAACCGGGGGGGGGGGGGGGATGAATGCAAACACAATAATGATTAATGTGACAGCCCGATGTCCTGAGGCCCCAGTTATTCGCACGATATAATTTGAACAACCTGCAAATTTTTGTCAGTTTTTATTTTTCATACTGATAAGTGAGATTCACGCTGACCAATTGGCGACCAATTGAATACCAAAGAAAAACATGCAAAACTGAAGCCCTCTTTGAGCCGGTATTTGTCAAAAACCTACTAATACTAAAGGTGTGTGAAAACTGACACATTTCCAGAGACCTTCAAACAATCACAATGCAACTCGATTCCGTCGTGGGGAAAGAAAAATTTGCTTGTAATATGAATCTGATGAAAGATGCGCAACAACCCAAAAGAAAAAAAAAACCGATACCTGAGAGAGGAATCGCCCATATATTGCTGTCTCTGTGAAAGAGTAAGTAGGCATCTTTGGAGCAACCCGACTGACATTTACAGCGCGACTCTCTCACAACTGAAGACCCTACAAGCGGCACCAACACAAACATTTACATTTCCTGAATGGAACTATAAAACCTTTCACGCCTTGGCATGCTCACATGAGCTGGTTACCTATATTGTCATCAGGGGCGAGGATACTGGTTCACATAACTAAGAATTTTGATGTATGTTATACATGTGTTTCTCCCCAATTGTAAGTGCGGCTTTTAAACCCTCTCAGACCCACGTGTGTCAGCAGTAAATGAAAAAAACTACTTTCTGTTGGAAACATGCACGAATACGCCGGACTAATATATATTTTTTAAAAAGCGCCGTTTTAGAAAACATGATTACTATAATGTGTCATGTAACAGTGTGTGCTTATAAATGCTAGAGCAGACCTTTAACGCGCACAAGTGAAGAATACGTTTCATCTTCACTCTTCATCCTTAAGCTCGCGACGCCAAAACAATGGTCTCACAATCTTAAACCATGCAATCAGTCCTCATTCAATCCATCAGTCCGACAATACTAAGTTTTGGTGTTAGATAGCTTGTTACAACCATCGACCTTCGCAAATCAAGTTCATACAGTATTCTTATAATTTGATATAAGTAGCAGTATTATCAAGATCGAAAACACAAATTACTATACAACGGGGGAAAAAAATAACCTTTTACTTCTTCCGTTTTCAAACAAAAATTACACTCTTGTGCAACAATTTTCTTAAAAACAACAGCAACAACAACATCGTCACTGTTACTCTCGACAGCAGGTGAAAACAGCAAATAGATGTTGTAGATACGCCTCTGATTTATCTCCCTCCGCTACAAGCCACTACTCATATTTCCCCGTCTAATACTTCGATTACATTTATACTGGGTTGAATATACCCGTCCGTCCGCGGTTTTGCCAACTCCTGGGTCTCTATGAGAATACACTGTGCGCGCTTCAGTTTCATGAATATTTTTAATGCAGTCTCAAATTTTTTTTCTCTGTTCCGCTTGGCGGTCCCATTACACCCCTTCCCTCATCTTTCCTCCCATTCTGCCAGATAGATCGGTATCTATTTGTTTTGCATACACTGTTTTTAGCATCTTAAAGAAGGTGCTGTTTTTTCATAGGGAACGTACGGCTCGTCACCTGCCTACAACCCAGCAACTGCCAATCTAATTGCTTTTTAAAAATACATCTCCACTCACATTGACATCATCCATCCATCTATCTATCCATTCTCCCATCCATCTATCCGTTCATCCATCCATGCATTAATCCATCTATCTACTTTCTAGCTATTTATTAATGCATAATTCCATCCATCCATCAGATCCATTTATCCATACATAGAAATTCTACCATGTGGATCTATTTGTTTACCCTATAACTATCTATCAACGAAACCACAAACTGGATTACCCCTGCAAGAATAACCTCAAAGTGCACTGGTCGTTAAACGAGGAAGCTCGTAAAACTAGAAGTTGACAGGCAATGTCTCCTGAATCTTCAGTGATTTCAATTCGGGTATTTACCTCGTGTAGTTTAAGAGACCCGCTTAAAGCAACATTAAAATTTGGATGAGAGAAAACCGGTACTAGGTCAGGGGTTTAGCACTAGGTAAGCTGGTCTGTATATTTTGACGCCAGCACCTGATATGTGGCGTGTGCGCGCTAAAACACTTCAATAATTAAAAAGAAAAAAGCCATTATGTGAGTGGGTGATGTCTTAATCGTTCTATGTCACGCTAGCGCAGGACGATTTTTTTATTTTTTGTATTGATTTGCTTTAGTTGTTTGATTCTGTGTTTATGTGTTGTTGTTGTTGCTGTTGTTCATTCAGAATCTGCAAACAGATCATAAAATAATAATATTCTGACTTCACCGTTTCTTTCCCTTTTCCCTCATACTGTTTATTGTACTGTCCAATCACATAATTGTTCTTTCTGACACTTTTTCCCCCTCCCGCTTTCTACATTCCTATGTGTTTTATTCTTTTTCCCATCTTCGTCACGCCTTTTCAGTTTCACCACCCTTTGTCCTATTCTTTCTCTCTCCTTCTTCCCAGTTTGCAGAGAGGAAAGAATAAAACGAGAGTTCGACTGTCGTTGAAATACTCAAGGGAGGAGGGGGAGGAGGGAAGTTTTCCATGCCCTTCAGTTAAAATCATCACTAGCAAATCCTCTGGACACCCAGCTACTGCTACACAAAGTACACGGCTCTTCAATATTTAATGAGGAACTTGGTTTTTCCATTGATGTTGCTCTAGCGTTGTGTGATGGGAAATGGCGCACGGGACCGATAGCTAAAACACTGACAGAATAATTTATCAAACGATAGATGGGCAGAACTGCTGGAGGTGTAAATTTTATTGAAAGCCGGGGGAAAAGACGAGCAAAAAGACAGAAGAAAAGGTGACAGAAAAGCAGGAGATGGAAGGACAGGAAAAACAGAAGGGGCAAAAAAGGACCATGGACAAACGACATGATGGAGAGATACAATAGAGACGAGCGACTGAAACATGGAAAGAAACATAACATTCAGGACATAGAGACGACAAGGTAGAAAAGACCAAGTGAAGCAGAACAAGAAATGAAGACATGAAAGAAAAAAAAAAGAACACAAAGAACTGAAGAAAGAACACAGTAAAAACAAAAGCAGAAATAATGGACAGGATGAACGAAAGGGAATAGAATTGGGAGTTCAGGTAATGGTGCCTTAGCACGAACCACTTCCCGCTGCACTTCGCCCAACACAACTTGAGAACTAAGTGAAACTGCTGATAAATGAAAGCCGATGTGCAGTCAGTAAAAGTGACAAATGGGTAGATGAAATAATTATTTTAAAACAGAGAAAATCTGAGATGATACAGCAGGGCATGGAGCACAGTTAAAATACCCCCCCCCCTCTCTCTCTCTCTCTCTCTTTTCGATTTTGCAACGCCTGGATGGATGGATGAAAGGATGAAACACGACCATTACACGAGAATTCTCTCTCTCTCTGTCTCTCTCTCTCTCTCTCTCTCTCTCTCTCTCTCTCTCTCTCTCTCTCTCTACAAAAAAGATAACGTCTACAGTCATCTAGTTCGTATTCTGATTTTATTAAATATTCTTTTAAAATGACATTCCCCGGTGCTGCTCTATATGAAATTGTCTTCAGGAAACCTCATTAATGCAGGTACAGATAGCCTTCTCAGTTCTTCCTTCTGTAACTTTGTAAACTTGGCCAGCTGGATGGTATTATAATGTGATCGTGTCGGCATCCAGAATGTTAAGCACTACTTCTTCACCCCATGCTTATCGCACACACTGCTCAAATCTATAGACAGGGAAAGCTTTCCCTCCTTCCCCCTGCGACATGCTAAACCTGGTGCTGTATTTGTTTCATGATTATACAGCAACTATACGCAGCTTTGTAGCATTAAAGAAAAACACTGAATATGCAAAAGAAAAAAAAAAAGTTTGCAAGAGATCGACAAAGACATTTCACGTTACGCTCCACTTTATTCTTTGTTCGGTTTTCATTTTGAGATAATCAAAGAAAACTTGTAAAAAGGTGTACAGCCCGGTTAGGAAGATAAACTACATTTTATTCTATAAAAATATTAAACAGGGTATCTGACCTAGATTGGCGAATACGGCCTTTTCCCGTAAACAACGAATTTTTCGAGGTGCACTGAGGCTTCACTTGCCTCTTGCCAGATTCTCAAACCTTAGCTACTTTATCATAAGGCGTTAAATTAATGCCACAGACCCGTTTTAATTTCAATAGGTGACCAGGACTTAATTAATGCAAGGCTATAAACTTAAAAAAAAAAAAAAAAAAGTGTAGTGATGGTTTGGAACCAGCATGACTTTGGCCTAAGGGTTATTCGAGAGGGAAATAGTGTTACTCAAAGATATGACTTGAAACACAGCACTCATATCATAGAAGCAAAATTTCATATATTCTTGTGTTTAAAAAGAAAAAAAAATATTTTGCAGCTGTCAGGTTGTTTCACCATTTCATTTTCCGCCTGATAAGAATTGTATTCTGCAATGTAATCAATTTCAGGTTGATAAAGTTGACTGGAAATATCCAAATAACAAATTAACCCACAAATGCTGATGAAATCTGATCCATAGGCAAGCTGTGGCAAATTTTACTCTCTTAAACCTTCGTTACCCATTGTGTTATTTTTGAAATATGTCAGCTGGTGCTCAGGAAAAAAGTTTTCTATTTCATTTGGAACACTTTCTAATTTATTAACAAATGGTTTTCTGACTTTCTTCTTTTTGTTTTTTGTATGTGTTTAACCATTTAAATCAGTTTTGCATGATTCAGAAGTTTTGCATTAGTTTCGCTAAAACAGACCCGCTAGCTTTTGTTTCTGACATTCCAAGTCTTCTAGAACAACCTGTCACTATTAACAAAATAACATTATCTTGACTTAATTTTTAACATTAACAAAATTTAATTTTTAAAAAAAAAAGGGAAGTTTCCTGAACGTTCAAGGACTTATGGTATACTATTGGTAGGTTACGGATAGTAATATCATAAGACAATAATTATTTCGCACCGGTCCGCGTGGAGGATACAGCCAGTGAACTAGAAAATTATACTGCCGATGCCAATTTTAGTGCACTCGGTTTTCGGGCCGAGGGGAACCAGTGCGCACCACTGGCGTGTTTTCTCTCAACACATTTAAAATAGCTCGACTTGGCATACATGAATCTTCCATACATGAACAGTCAAACTGTTCATTTGATGGAGGCAGGGCAGGAGATAGACGTGGAGAGTGTGACGAAGGTAGGAAAAAGGGAAATTCAGGGTTTGGTATCATCCGCGGTTGAGACTAAACAGGACGGAAGGAATCAGAAGGCGACAGGGAGCAAGTTGGCTATTCTGTCATTTCAGACTGGAGAAAGGTAGTCGAGAACCGAAACACTGATGGAAGAGAAAAGGAAAGATAATGATGCTGTATTAGAGCGTGGGGGGAAAGACATCTAAATGATACATTTCGTTACATGGAAACGCTAAATGTTACTTATGTAAAACAATGATCAAAGTTGAAAGCCCCATCACATGTCTAAAATACACTAATCTCACACTGTCTACTGCAAGAACTGCAACAGAATGTAGTTACCAATTTCAAAGGCCTTCCACAAATACAGTCTTGTTCTCCACAATAAAAGGAACTAATCTTCCCATCAAATACCTGGGAAATAACATCATAATTCGCTAACACAATGAATTAATGTCTCAAAGAGGATAAATAATTCTGACAACACCATTCCTTTTTCCCGCAAATGGAACGCTAGTCTCTTCACGCCCGGCCTCTGCACTCACCGGCCCCCTCGGTACATGCCTCGGTAAGTGATACTGACAGGCATTTGTTTCATCCCCTCTATGTGAAACCTGCATTAATTTGGAATGACATACGGTATTTAGGCGGGAGGTCTACCGGCCAAATCGTGAAACGAAAGGAGAAAATGTAGATAAATAGTCTGTTGTTTAACCTAGTTATGCCAGAAGTGAAAACGACGCACGTAGATTATATTTATCTGAGACGCCAAAGGGCAATAGACACAAACCACGAGAAAATAATGTTAACCAATACTTGAACATTTTCTCAAATTGAATAAAGACTTGATCGTGCAGCATCTGCGTGTTTCATGGTCTCACGATAAAAGAAACCACGATTCATTTTTTTTCTTCAGCACTTTTAAATGAAATGAAAATAAAACAGAAACCAGAAGTGATCAAAGTTAGTTAAAATTTTCAAATGTTCAAGCTGAATAATGAACGAATGGCAAAAAACACAAAAAAACAACAGCACACACAGCAAAGATTGAATGATTGTGGAAGTTTTGAAACGGGAACCCTATGCAATGCAGCAAAACTTCTGAATACCCTGCTGAAAGTATTTTGTATTGAAACAACGTCAATTTTTGTTAAATGTCAAAGAATGCAACGATATGGTTTGTTGTTTTTTTTTCTTCGACACCATGTGTATTTCTTTCATGGCATTATGTAACACAGGCGGTAATGAAAGGACTCGGGATAAAAGTTATAAATAGTTATTGACGTTATATTATTATCAAGGATACAATCTGGAAATGACATATTTTTACATCCAGCTAATTGACTGACATGCGTTGGCTATCGGTAATCATTGGGGACAATTATCATGACACCTGCCTTGTCGTCACTTGCGCCTTTACAGCTATTATACAAGACAGATAAAGACAACTATGTGATATTTATATGACAGATGACAAAGTGTTTCACACCTACGTGTACATAAACCTGTCCACATACACAACAAATGAACCACAGAGCCGAAACAATAATATTGGGATGAAATGGGATCAAAAACACTCTCCCCCACAATTTCTGAGGAGGGGGCGAGTATTTCTCTACCTCTCGCTTTTCCATTTGTCTCTCCTACCTGACGGAAACACAAGTGCTACATTCAGACATTTAACACCTTTTCGTTAAAAACAGGATGCGTGTCTGCTCGAAGGCCAAGTTGACAGTTTCCGGCAGCGCGGTGTACACTGGGATACTTAAACCTCTATCAGGAAAAATAAAAGTAGTAGAAAGGCAAATGATCTTAGTGGCGACTTGGCGAATGCACAATAAACAAACTAAAACCACTCCAAAATAAACTGTTTGCTGGCAGGAGGGGGGGGGGGGGGGGATGAACTGCTGGTTATATTTTCAAAATATACTTTGGATCGATGACAGCGTGGCAATATTATGAAATCTTTCTTGTGAAACAGGACTCTTTCTTTTTTTTTTTTCCTTGTTTCTTTCTAAAAAAAAATAACTAATAACAGTAAGTTAGATCATAATGAAAGAGGATTTAAAATGACGCAGTATAAAAAAAAAAAAAAGCAAATATGCAAAAGCGTGAGAAACACTACTAGAGCAAAGAGGAGATAACTTATGTCAGTGAAATGGGATTGATCCTTATATTTATGTGTGCGTTGTCCGCCAATTTGAGCTTCAAAGAGGCTTTAATAATGAGATTATTGAATCAAAAGGTTAACCTCTGAGAAGACCTCTTCCTAAACATTTTTAACGACCAGGTTCAAAACAAGAGATATTTCTGGATCGCAGAAAACAATAAAAAAAATTCTTTCATGTTATAAGCAATGCTGATATACGTGTAACGAAATGTTTTGAGAGATTGCAGAACCATGTCACGTTTTCTTTTTCCTGATAAAAGAAATTTTTAAACGAAATATCGTGTGCATGAAATAACAAAAATAAAAACTGACAGAAACTTCAGTTTCACTGGCGAATGAACCAAGTCAACAACTGGAAACAAGCTTTGTGATAGATAGGGGAAGCAAACAAATCACGTGAATCATAAATCATGTGACCAACAGCCGTTTCATTGGACAGCTTTGTTGGCAACTTAACTAATCACACGGGATTGTGACTGCACACCATAGGCCTTCACACCGATTACCTCGACGCTTCGCACCAGGTGTGAGATGGTGCATCTCATTTCATGTCTAAACAATCAAGGCAATATCTTGCCTGTTTCTCGCTCGGCTGCCACTAGCGGGATACAGGTTAATTGAAAAATAATTGCCGGACACTGGGTACAATGTACACACAGGAGGGAGAGAGAAAATGCTGAAAACGGAGCGTTTTCTCTTGAATGGTATCAGATCGATCCGCCGAACGTTTGCACGGCAGCCGGACACAATTTTCAGAAAATTACCCCAATTAAGGTCTGGGTTAATTGATGAGAAATTTTTGTCCCCCGAAGTACAACGAACCCAGTTAGAACTAAAGGTAAAAGAGAGATCTCTTCTACCCCCCGAGAGTACTGCCGATTCTGTAGCTAGTCAAACACTTGGCACTGAATATAATGTTATTTGATCAAATTGCCGTAATTATTCTGAGTAGGACGTTCGAAAGAATGCCTGTAAACTTGGAAAACGCAATGCAACCAGGAATAATAATATTGAAAATGCATTTTACGTCATTTATCAGTATTGCAGTTCCACCGGAAATATACAGGAAATATACCAACAATATGGACGAAACTTACCTAATGATAGCTCTGATAGTAATCTAAAAAAAAACAGATCGTTGGCGCTCCGAATGACTTCTGTTAAATAATATGAAAGACGGGGCGCCGTAGGGTTAAATCAAGGGAGGAAAATAAAACCAGTGAATTGCCTCGATATGTCTTCAGTTCCACAACACCCTGCCTGTTATGCTGCGCACTCACAAACTTGCATTAAACATACTGGGTATAATCACTCTCCTGTCTTGTCTTACATTAACTGAGCCTGTGGTATGTTTATTGAAAAAAAAAAAAAAACAAGAACACTCACACACACATACATAAATGTTTCTAATGGGATATCGACAACAGCGACAGCATCAAAATGACAGTGTGAACAAATAATAGATATTCGACCCAAGAGACAATTATTTACTTTCCCACACGTGTCTGATTTCCGTGACCTGAACAAATCATAACTTGATCTATTATTCTTACCATCACCATTACCACCATTAGAGCTTTAGAGGCTGGTCCATAACAAATTCTTAAGAGATACAAACTGTCCAGAGGTTTTTAAAATATTTATAATTTTTTAATTTTTTTAAAAAATAAAACAAATTTAAAAGCTGTGAGCACTGAGTTATTTTGGCAAGTACTGGTCTATTGGCTTATTCTTTCAATAGCTGCACTCATTTTGTTTGTTTGTGTTTTGTTTTTCAGAAGCTTCCAGAGAATAATCTTAACTGTGACTACTCACAAGGCAATTTGCATGATCATCTAAATCGCCTCATTTCGCAAACATAATAATTGTTTTTTTCTTTTTCATTTGAAGAAAACATGGCCAACTGCAGAAGTTGCATAGGTTCCTACCTGTTGTGTTGTCAATGGGAAATGTATATAACAGTAACTAATAAAAGAAAATCTTCACAACGTCACAGCATGAGCACGCACTTTTCGCTGCTTCCGTACTCTTTGTCTACTGAGATATGATTTTACCAAGTAAAACTTTGTTCTTAATGGTTTGGAGAGCGTCTGATTATATTGAACAAGTTGGGTTCGTACAGTGCTGTAAACAATCAATCCATCCTATAGAACCCTGCTACAAAGACAGTAACTCTTTCTGTAAATGTGACAACGAATTCTGAAACTCTATAGCTTTCTTACTTGTAAAAATCATCCAAGCAGTAGAAATTCTATAAAGTTCATTAAGATTTTATCATAAACCATAAAAGGCACCCATCGTTGCCCTGTAAAGTTGTCGCGGTTCTGTACTTTTCGTTTTCTCAATGTGCACAGTTTTATTTTGATTCCCTCCTCCATGTTTCTGTCCACAATTGCCTAGATGTAGATTATTGTATGGTATGGTACGAATCGCGCAGAAAGTGCAGGGGAAACCAGCATTACCACACTAACTACCCATCAGGGCAACCAGTGAGCTTTCTCTAGGATTATACCATACATTATTACATTATTATCATGCTGATGATTCGCCTGAGCTGACGAGTGATGACGTCACAAATTTTCGGGGGAAATGCACCAAAATCTGGAAATGCACTAATCCAACATGCTTTTTTGAGATCAGACTGAGCGAATGACACAACCACTTTCAAAATTTTCAGCCAATCACGGGACAACCGGATTGAAAAAAAGCCCCGAATTCGGTATAATGTTATCCCTATAAGAGTTGCATTTATCAAACAAAAGCCTATGTTGAGAACATAAAATCACAAATCATGAATAGAACATAAATCATAAACAGTATAGAACATAAAACCATATCATGTTATCTATTCATTCAAATCTGATGCAAATGCCAAGGACTTCAGCATTGTGCAAGAATTTAAAATCCATATGAGAAAAGGATTCTCATCTTTCCAGCTTGTAATTTGTTCCACGTAGACAAACCAAATAATTCTTTGATGCCGGTGCAATGATTTCGGCGTATCGACCAGAGACATCTTCATTTCTAATTTCATCTCTGCTTTCTTTTCATACCTTGTATGTCTGCATTGCCTCTCCTTCTGTCAACCATCTGAGCTCTTGGCGTCTATCTCATTTGATACATGGATCGATCTGTCCGTTTCCCAGTATCTTCAATAGAATATCTGAGCTCTTATTGACAGAAATGTCTATGGCGACTTGTCTGTTTGTCTACCCCAACAAGTTAACACCAGACTTCATGTCTCTTCATCGCAAACACAAGCTGATCATTTCTTCCAACTGTCCGTCCCTGCGTCTCCCCATCCATCCTTCAACTGTTTGGTCCATCGATCCTACTGAATGTATGTTTCAAAAACAAACACACACAAAACCTTATATATACTTGAATATATTATTGTATATTTCTTCAAAGCCCTAACATCTGGGCCAAATAGAAAACTATTTAATAATAATGCGTTTAATTTTTATATTTTTTTTTCATTCTGTTTTGTTAGAATTTATTGTGCTGCTCTGCAAAAAAGCCGCTTTTTATTTATTCACTTATTTGTTGTTGTTTTTTTTTGTGTGTTTTTTTGTTTTCATCCATTTTCATTATTATTATTATTACTAATCGAAACATTATGTATATATATCTGTACGTTGGAGAATGTATCAGTGTATATGCTCAGTAATTCATGATTCACGACATTATTCAACATTCCAGCTCTTTCCAAAATACAAACAATACCTTATCTTATCACAGATTCTGACATCTCCAATTTTAACTCACCCACTCTCATTGCTACATGAAAAGTGAAACAATCGAACATTTCACTTTCCCGCCGCACCGACCTTTCCCTATAGTATTAAGTTCCATACCGCAAAATTAGCATAAAGTCTCAGTGGTGCAGGTCTTTTTTCTTCATCACTAATTTTCTTTCACTTTTTCAGCCTGTTTCTATGGCATGCCGACATTGTCATGCTGAGCTTCTTTCGTAATTCTTTCATAAGTTTTCTGTGTCTTTGACAAAAGGACGGAAACAATAATGTTAAATTCACCCAGCCGATTCTATACTGCATCATCTTTCAAATAAAATTTTCGCTAATGAGTTTTCACTGCCCCAGACCCATTCAAACGTACTTAAAATCTCTTTCCACTTTCGAATTCAAATTTTAAAAACAAAAAATTCGTTGACACAGATTTGGACCCACTGTAAATTTTGACCTGCCCTGTTCAACACTATCTATAACCTACTCTCTCTCTCTCTCTCTCTCTCTCTGCGTGTGTATGTACTTCTCATCTCTTTCCAATCAAGAAATCGACACCCGCCCCATCCAACAATAGCTAAACAAACAAATTACCGCCTCGTCCTGTTTATTATCATTATTTTAAACAGAAGAAGTATTTTTTTCCAAATCTACATATAGGACAATATATTTATAGAATATCTTTTAAAATTATTATTATTACTAGTTGAGTTACCGGGCTCTGCCCGGGAGAAATATCTCTATTACTTATAATGATCTAGACCTAGGACACAAAGTAAAGTTCCTTCCACAGACAAAGAAATACAATGACAGAATCAGTATCGACTCGGATTCCGCGCCAACTCTGGAGTTTGTCTACCCTTTTTCCCTAAAGTTTACAGGCGATCCATGTTTTCGTTAATCCACAATTTGCATCCTTCAGCGAATGAACGATGAGGGAAACTGCTCACGGTACTAAAAAAATAAATAGATCATAATAGCGTGTCCCTGTTCTAAAAACATGGAGTCGGAAGTGTTTGTTGTGAATTTTACGTGTGAATTATGCAAAATGAACAAATTACCCCGAGTTTGCAGCATTTTTATATTATCCCCTTACATCACAATAAGTCGAGTTATAGGTGCAGAGAATGTCTTCCAGAGTTTTGGAGCCGTCCCAAAAAGGGCCTTTGAGGGCAGAACTTTCACCTTTGGCTCCATTATAGTATGATTATTAATATTATTATTTTAAACAAAAAAAGTAGTATTTCTTTCAACAGTTGGAAAATATTCTTTTCTAACCCAAGAAAGCTCTCCCATACATTAATTTGTCCCCAGGAAATAAATATCTAATTTGCTAATATCATTACAAAGTACCCCGCCTCCACAACCCTATCCTTTCTCTCCTACCACACAGGCACCACCCCACACATTCCTACCCACATATATCCTCAACCAGCTTTTCCCATAAATCTTCCCTTCCCTCCCCCTCCCTCCATGCACATACACACGTATACGTTTATTATCCATCCCTGTCTTTGTTTTCACTCCTTCCCCTGCTGGCATGCCGGTTCTGCCTTCAGACCTTCTCTAGACAACTATGTCAGTAGCACAAGAATGCACATAACCTAGCGACGTTTGTGGGGTTGCTCGCTGTGTTTTAAGGGTTATGAACTTGCAACTGCGGACACACCAGTCCATTTGTTGTAAATGACACAACTTTCCTGCGCTTTTCTGCTTCAGGCGTGGCTTTTATCATGTGAATACGTGGTTTGTGACCTGAGACTCATGTCAGGATGCACAGATTTATTTTGGAAGCAAAAAAAAAAAAAAACCAACCGGTTCCCTTTATTTAATGACTCGTAGTAGACTCCTGAATGAAACTCTGGGATATTTTGGAAGGAAGGGGTGGGGGGGGGGGGGGAGTGTCTAAGGTTGGAGCAGATTTTTAAAAATTAGGACATAAGGATGGCAAGAGTTAGGAAAGACAACTAAATCTCCAAATTACAGATGGGTGGGAAAAACAAGTTATCTTCTCCAATTAACTTTCTACATGTGCATATTCCTAGGCAACTGTGTGTGCAATTGTTATTGTGTGTACACACACACACACTGGGTGGGGAATTGGCGTGTGGTGTGAGAGAGAGAGAGAGAGAGAGAGAGAGAGAGAGAGAGAGAGAGAGAGAGAAGAGAGAGAGAGAGAGAGAGAGAGAGAGAGAGAGAGAGAGAGAGAGAGAGAGAGAGAGAGAGAGAGAGAGGGTCCTAAGGTTCCTATGTAATATCTTCAGTGGTCAGTCTGATGGCAGGATTTTTTATTATTCAACAATTTGGGGATTTCTGGTTCCTCCTGTAATATAAACTAAATATCCTTAATGTTTAGTGAAACGAATGAAAAATGTGGCAAAGGGATTTAGTAAAAATGAAAGAGAGTGAAAGAGTCAGAGGAAGAACGACAATCACAAAGAAGGCAAAGGAATGAGATGGGACAGGGACAGAAAGACAAAAAAGAGAAGAATAAAGGGGATCGTTGGTGCAGAAGCAAGAAATGGATATTGTTGGAACAAGAAGACGTGTCGCGACACAATATCCTACGGGAGGCGTACAGTTCTTTTACATACATAAAGAGGGAGAGGAAAAAATGCTTGGGGGGGGGGCGCCTTAATGAGCACCTAAAAAGAATATGCAAGTTGTCACAGGCCAAATGAGATGTCTAGATTTCTGTCCCTGAAATGTAATTAAATCCGATATCTTATCTTTCCGCGTATATATAGATGATACAGAGCAAAAAAGAAATGCGCACGCTTATCTATTTCTTTCCTTCTTCCTCGTGTCTAACTTCCCTCTTCCCTCTGTCGTTCTGTCACAGATATCCTCCTCTCAACATTCCATGGAAATTCCCACTCTGCATCCCCTAATGTCCTCTATCATACTTACTACGATAGCAAGGGGTACCTCTGTAAAAACGTTTCGTTTGTTTGATCATAATTTTCATCTCCCTACCCCGCCCGCCAGTGTTTATACCCTGGCAAAGGGCCGCTACTCTAGAGCCGAGATGGCCTGTCAAGAACCACGACTCTCATCTGATTCTGCCTGTCAAGGGGCAGTAACTTCTGCCTCAGCCTTGACGAAGTCCACATGTGGAGAAACGAGCAACATTTTGACTGGAAAATGGAGTCATCCGCGGGAGGGAATTTATAAACACGGAAATACGAGGTTCAAAACACTCCCGGCCTATTGATGCGTTTCCTCATTTATACAGCGATTTAAAATCTGATCAGGCCCATATTAAAATCAAGCCCGGTTGTGTTTATGAACGGGCGATTTGTTTGTGCGATTGAACGCGATAGAGCGAATATGCCGCGGTGATAGGCTCTTGCAGACTAATGGAGCTGAACAGATAGCGCAGCTTTTAACAAACAAACGACGACATCGCGTACTCCTTCAAAACAAAAGAGGCTCTTGAGGACCATTGGATGGCTGGCAGCGCAGTCTAATATAATCCTACTCCCCGCGAAACCACTTCATCGTGGCAATAACATGTGGAGAAAACAACGTCCAATTTCGCTTTCAGACAGATGCATTCATATCAGCATATGAGGGGAAACACACACAAAAACAGGACCGTGGCAGAGACATCTGCTCAGATAAACTAATCAGATAGGTAAGTCCTTTTCTTGCTCCCCTGCCACTATAAGGTTATTTTTCCCCATCTTTATCATCATCACTGTCATCGTCTCTTTCGATGTCTACGCTTAAAGAAATTGATAAACAAGGGGCCATCCTTAAAGTATATACGCCCAGGGTATGGAGAGGGGGGAGGGCTATGAAGTATAATTATGTGCTCTTTTCATATTACGGTAGTAAATTAAAGAGTTTCATTTTGTTTCTATTCATTCAAAAATAATTGTTGGGTTATATAAAAATCAAATACATGCTTTGTTTACCATGAAGCCGCTTAAAGCTCAAAATATCATGGACATTCAA
Source organism: Onchidella celtica (assembly GCA_963931925.1). Taxonomy (NCBI): domain Eukaryota; kingdom Metazoa; phylum Mollusca; class Gastropoda; order Systellommatophora; family Onchidiidae; genus Onchidella; species Onchidella celtica. The sequence continues at coordinate 23,012,382 of OZ007581.1, read as the reverse complement.
CATTCCAATGGCCGTACGCTCATACACACTGAGAGGGTTGAAGCCAAACGTATAAACAGCTCACACGGGAGAAGGGCTGAGGGTTTAAAAACCGCTTAAATCGCGCGCACGTACTTAAAGGATGGCCCCCTAACAACAACAAAAGCAGTTTCTATTTCCATATAATAGGAAGTACGCATAGTTACAGCCATTATCTCGTTTAATGCCAAAGACAATAAAAATTACACTGTCGGCAAGTTCCATTAGGTACGCGTGTCGGCTCCCGTGAGATTACAGGTTGACAAAGTCAATGCCACTTCAGACACTGAACACTAGCGCCCTGAAAGAATAATAAACCGTTTATCTTCATGAATATGGAGCTAACGTGATCGCCTTCACTGACATCTGTGCTCGCTAGAGGAAACAAATACTTGCTATCGTGACGGTGTGTCCAGTTCCTGTCTCCCGCCTTTTCTCCACAAAAATGCTCTCTTAAAAGCAAGTCAATTCTCTGTTATCTTCCTCCTTTCCTCCTTATCCTTTCTGTTCTCCGATTTTTCCTCAATCCTGCCGTGTGAGGAAACAAGGCCACATAACAAAATTCTACAGGTGACACAACCGACTCACCGTTTTATTCTTTGCTGAAGTTCTATTTAGTGGTGAAAAAAGAAACTAATGGTTGCACACAGACAGAAAGATGTAGCACATCTCAAATCTATAAAATAATAACAAAAAACTTGAATCTCATCTGCGTTGGCCTTTACAGTCTTCTACCGTGACTACTGTGGAGTGTGTCCATTCTATCTGATCATACCAGGTCCATTTTGAAAACGTCCATGTCTCTGTGAGATCTGCAGCTTAATTCAAGTTCTATTAATTTTGAAGGCATGACTTTGGCGTACTGGAAATGACGATTGGATCATACTGTTGATGCCATGTCTCTGGATACGCCCGATATAAATAAACATGACTGTCACAATTTCATGTGTACCGACACTGGCCCACATACCTCTGAGTATTCGACACGCAATATATATACATTATGTATGCAACCCTAGAACTACATGCGTTATTCCTTGACACCTAGCAACTCTGACACATTTTACTTTGGTCAAAAGATTATTTACATTTCCTCTTTCTCTTGACCTCCCCCCCCCCCCCCCTCCTTTTTTTTTTCTCCTCGTTTTTTTTTTTAACGTAAAAATTTCTCGTTTCGCATTGTGTCTCGCACTATTATACATTAGTCAAATATTCCCAAACCCATTAGTCTGTAAACATTCACCGAACTTCCCCTCAAATACCCTGGAGGTGAATGATTCGAACTTAGCGAAATACGCAGTATTATTTACACTCTATTTTTACATCTGTACCAGTCTCCGTTTTCGTGGCATCCAAAGGACTCATCATAAAGCGATCACAGTCCTTTCAAATGAGCGAAAAAGAGTTTTCCCATACGGTCACAAGGTGGTAAAACCGACTGCTAAAAATCAAACTAAAGAGCTACAGTCAGCTTAATGACCAGTTCACTCATGTCCAAGCAGTTCCTGGCGCCTGTTCTAACTCCCTAGCTTTCACCAGCACTTCATACTTCTCTACCAGCAACATCCACTAACAGCCAGCTCACCACCAGACACAAAGAGATGAATACCGGAGCCAGGCCGTGAAATATGGACGTGTGCGCGCTGATAAGTGATGAACATGACGTTTAAGCATATGCGTCCATGATATATCCCAAGTATGCACGATAGCCATCTGTATGATCCCCCCAGTTCTTCTTTCTTGCACTTTTACGCTCTTTCTGCACTCCCTCCGTCTCTGTCTCTCTCTGGGTCTGTGTGTATTCTTGTAGAAAATACAGCATTACCATCACACTCAGGACTGCATCTTCCCCTTTATCCGTCCATGCCTTTTATAGATACATATCTCAAACCATTTCGCCCCAGACAAAATAAAACATTCTTCCTTAAGATTTCAATTCTCAACCAACACAGACGTGCAGTTCTAATTTCAAATGAAACCATTAAGGATAATTCTGTTTCTGCGCTTTCTACACAAAAAGATTTCACACATCCATGGCTGATCTCTTACTCCGTCAAATCTGTCTTCCTATTTTCCTTTTTTTTTCAATTCCTCCTGTCAAAAAAAAAACAAACAACCACAAATCTTTAAAAATAATTATAATAAAGATTTATTTTTTTTTGGCCAGGAATTCCGTGTAGAACGTTTCCACTTATTGAACCAATCAACGTTGTTTTAAATAAAAACACAGACCTCTTTCCCGCTCTCTTCGTTATGTTTTGCTTTTACTTTCTCTTCTCCCCTCTCCTGTCTTTTTTCCCCCCTTCTTACTGAAATCCGTGCATTTGTTGAGCTACATTTTTCATAATTTCTCAGATGCTTTTCTTCCATCTGTTCTCTTCTTTCAGTTTCACACCACTGATGGCGCTGTATATCTCTTCTGTTTTCAATTCTTCATCCGGTAAACTTGGCATGCAGATAAATTCTCTCTCTCTCTCTCTCTCTCTCTCTCTCTCTCTCTCTCTCTCTCTCTCTCTCTCTCTCTCTCTGTATGTGTGTGTGTGCACGCGGGCGCCTTTTTTTTTCTTCTCATGCTGGAAATCCCCGGACAACCCGCCGCTTCATCTGAACATTTACATTTGCGCTCTGAGGGAAAACAACACTTGACCCGACGAGCTGAACTGTCATATTATGTATGTGGACACCCTATCTTTGCCTGTCCAAACATTTCACACTGAAGTCACATTCTCGTATTCAGGTCGTTACCACCAGCTCACGCCATTATCAAAAACTACTCATCATCCACCACACCCAATCTTTCACCCAGCGTCCCAGCAACAAAGGACCTAATCACTGACTCTGAGAGAGTAGAGGGAGAAAAAAAAGCCTCATGTATGTTTTGAGGCATATTGCTCTCTCTGTCGGCCAAATTCTCCTAGAGTTTTGAGTCACAATATTCCGATTCTGAGCTCCACAAAACGTTCAATAAAGCGGCTCAATCCGATATTTTTTTAGACAGATGCCATTTAGTCCATGGGGCAAAAATACCCGTAATAAGATTTTTCTTACCAGCCTGGGTCACTTTACGAAATAAAAATTCTATGACATGTCTCAAAAAATGTTGTTTGGCCAATTAGCTAGACCATATCCTGACGCTCTAACTTTAAAACAATATTCTCTTTGCATACAAATCCCAATACAGCCACATGACACAATGTCACTCCGTAATTTTCATGTTTAACTCATTTTCATACTGAACAATGCTGCTATCTTGTATGATATAGTTTACACTATAGCGCTATTGTAACAAGATGAAAAAAAACGGAAAATCGATCGGACAGAATGAAGACAAACACAAACACAAACAAGACGACGAGCAACACTTTGGATGAAACAAAGGGAAGATTAATTCAAGAAATCAAACACAGAAGGTCAACAGCCTTTGGGTCAGGCTCTCAAAAAACAAAGATCTTTACCAATGCTGGAATTGTATTGCCAACGACTGAAATCTTTGTGGTGGCTCCGCGAACAAGGCCAAAATAATACATTTAATAGTAAATGCATTTTTTGTTCTTTTGTTGTTTTTTTTTGCACCTGCGTTATTTTTGGATATGGCAAAAACTTTTCGGCTTTTAACTTCAAAGATCTATCTATACATTGTTAGAATATAGATCTCATCAAGAGAAAGCAGCCTCAAAACCACCAAAATCATCACTATAAAGCCAGTACCTATGATAAACGCCAATTTCATCTGTCTGAGATTCAGCAAAAACTATGGAATTTCAGCTGTGCAAAGTGCAATCTAATTGTACTTACCAGCTCCAGCTCCAGGGACAACCCACC
>OZ007581.1:21510946-21685842 GCA_963931925.1 Onchidella celtica | reverse complement strand
GCGACCAAGGGAATGCAAGACCATAAAGTTTTACTTGCAATTAAGATCTAGAACGAGTGACTGATATACACATTTGTAAATTGTAATTGATGTGTCTGGATGAGGCTGGGGATTGCCAGCCCATCCTAGAACAGATCTAGATCTATCTTAACTACGTCAGTGTGTCTTGACGGTTTGATCCTTTATAAGCAGTTAAATGAGTTAATATTGTCGTCTGAGACATAAGTATATTATTTGTGAAGTAGTAGGCAGTCTATATTTCTGAAGATAAATAATTACTAAGTAAACTGTGAATGAATCAGAATGATATAGAGTCTCAAATCTCTTAAGACTCTAGAGGAGATTTATAGTTATGTATTTTAGTATTTTCATTTGATGCTGCTGATGTTGTCTTTTGATATGTAAGATAGACGAAATTGTTAGGACTTTTAGGTAATAAATTTGTGGCCCTACAAGGTCCTTGATATAACTTACTCGAAATTGTTATTAGTGTATGTGGCATGGTATGGCAGAGTAATTTCTAAAACCTCTCGATTTAAATGCAGTCGAACACCTAAATTTATAATTTAGTAATCCCCAACGTAACACTCGAGGGCACACCCCTCTTCCAACTCGTAACACTGGAGAGGGACCCTTAAAGAACCTTAGATAACGCCATGCCACTTAGTTAGATTATTTTAAAACCTATTGTATTTTTTTATTCCATTATTTGATATTGTACTGTTCTAATATTATGTTTTCAGGTGCTTTTTATTATAGAGTTTAAACAATTTGTATTAATCGAATATTTTGTTTCAATTTCATATGGTGAACATCCCAACATCCCATTGACCCGTGGACACCGGCGAGGGAACCCTTTCATCATCCGGTTTTACTTCAGACAGAAATACAAGTTTGGGCTTGGAGCTATGGATTGAGGATATTTACCATCTGAATTCCTCAAAAATAAAGATAAGTGATCCATCTATCTAACAGTCTTGGGGAGGGCGACGTACTTTCCGCTCTGTGTGTATTGTTCCAGGCCATTTTACTATTTACTATATGTTTAGTTTAAGTGCGGGAGGTTGGTTGGGATCATAGGTTAGCATATCTTCTTTGCCATTACGAAGGATATTGGAGGCCTTGGTGGCTATGTAAAATAACTCGGGGGGATTTGCTTCTCTGTGAATAGTTCTATTAGGGATCCATTATTCGTATAGATTGTGGCGTTTCTTACTTCCTCACCTTTCTTTAGGAAGATGTCTCTCCTGTCTTTTTCTTAAACTATCTGTAATATAAGTTAGGACTTGTAGGGTCTGTTATCGTTCGTTTTACTTGTCAGTATACGTCCTGTTTATTGTATTTTTTTTTGCTTATAAACTTTAAACTACTATAATAACATTGATATGTTTACAATATATGCCTGAGGTGTTTCACGTGCTAAAACCACGTTGAATTGTAATCTGGTATTGACATATGAGAGAGAGAGGAATATAATAATTTTTGGTTTACGTGACAATTTCACGTTGAAGATAGATCTAGAGAGAATAATTTTGCAGTGGTAACAGAAGACACTGCGTGTGCGTGTTTTGAGAAGAGAGAGAATTTTGAGAGTGTTTTGAGAACACAGAGATATTTCAAATTTGTCGTGTTGAGAGAGAGATATATTTTTGATTCATCGCATTGAGAGAGCGATTCGTTTTGACAGTGATAACAGAGGACACTGATTCTTGCGTTGAGAGAGACGTAAAATTTTGAGAGTGATCACTCAAGACATTAATTTATCGCAGTAAAGGCGATATATAGTATTTTATTGCAGTGGGAGCAACGGATAGACGGCACTGCCTTACTAGAATTTATATTGAGAGAGAGAGAGATAAAGTTTTTGCAGTTTAAGTGATACTGCCTGTAATTTTCAGAGAGAGATAAAGTGTTTGCAGTTTAAGTGATACTGCCTGTAATTTTCAGAGAGAGATAAAGTGTTTGCAGTTTAAGTGATACTGCCTGTAATTTTGAGAGAGAGAGATAGAACGTTCTTTTCGCGAAGCAGTGCTAACATAAGACACTGAGTTAATATTAACAGTCAATAACTGTTCATATAAGATATTGATACCGCGATATACCGTAACATTGGGTAAATATTTACTAACTTTACAGACTTTAACATATCATGGCCGAGTTTTTTAAATACCTGGCATATGCCAAAGTTCTCGGCATACCAGAGGAAGAACGCGCCTCGTGGTGCGAACAACAAGTAGAACAAGACCGAGATCTTGAGCATTGGCTAGCAGCAAGAGAGAGAGAAAAAGAAAGAGAGAAACAGAAGGAGAGGAAGCGTGAGCTAACGTTAAAGAAATCAGAGCCGCCTTTTGTTAAACAGAGGGATTTTCCGAATGAAGGTAATGTATCCCCGCGTCGAGGATATCAGACTTATTCTTTTTACGAGCCTCGCCCATATTATCGTGGCAACTACACAGGCCAACAATATAACCGGCCTCAGAGACCGCCTCGACGAGTGTATTTTGATGATAATCATAATTATAATAGACCGCAGGATCGGCCTTATCGTGGACACGACTCACACCGTATTATGTGCTTCAAGTGTAATCAGTTCGGCCACATGCGAAGATTTTGTACCGTAAAAATGGGAGCGGCAAATGCCTGCTCTGTACAATCTACACCCTATACAGATGTTGGTTATACTAATAAATCGTCATCGCAATCAAAGACTATTCCAGTCATGTCCGCCCTACATGAACTGGGTGAATTAACATTTTACCAGGGCCGCGTGAACGCGATTCGCGCTTCTGTTCTACGTGACTCCGGATGCACGACTATCGGCGTTCGACAGTCACTAGTCCGTCCAACACAATTTTTGGATAAAGAGGTAACTTGTATTACTTTTGGCGGATCTGTAGAGCGATTCCGTCTTGCAGAAGTTTATATTGATACACCTTTTCTCACAGGTATTGTTACTGCATGTGTACTGCCTAATCCAGTGGCTGATGTAATCATAGGGAATGTACCTCAAGTAAATAAGTTTCCTATCGGTAACTTGGAAATTTGGACTGAGGATGAGAGTGTTGCTTGTGCGACAACACGCCTACAATCGAGTCGACGAGCAGACAGTCCATTGAGTAATCCTACTATTGAAGTGAACATAACGTCTAGTGCATTTCATGATGAGCAACATTCAGATCCCACATTGAAACATTTGTTTGCTAAGGTTGATCCTACCGCACCGGATACCTCTAAGTTTCTTATTAAAGATGACTTATTATATCGTAATTTTCAGAATAAGCGAGAAACCGTTATGCAACTTGTGGTACCGAGATCTTTTCGTCGCGACATTATTCGTCTCGCGCATGACACTTCCTTGGCGGGTCACCAGGGAAAGGCCAGAACTAAGTCTCGAATACTATCCCAATTTTTTTGGCCCAGTATTTACGCAGATGTAAACCGGTTCGTATCAACATGTGACGTATGTCAGAGACGTACCCCTAAAGGAAGAGCATCGCGAGCTCCTCTGCAGGAGATGCCTATGGTCTCCAGACCATTTGAGCGCGTTGCCGTAGATATAGTTGGTCCTCTACACAAGTCAGACAGAGGACATCGTTTTATACTTTCTGTCATTGACTACGCAACCCGTTGGCCAGAGGCCATTCCGCTAAAAGACATTTCAGCTGATCATGTCGCTGAAGCTCTTATTACTATTTTTTCGCGTCTTGGGTTTCCAGTTGAAATTTTATCGGACAGAGGTCCACAGTTTACCTCTGAGCTTTTTAAGAAAGTCTTGGAGTTGGTCGGGATTAAACAAAGATTGACATCTCCATACCACCCACAGTCTAATGGCTGCTGTGAACGTTGGAATGCTACCATGAAAAGTATGCTTGCACGAGTTTCCGCCGACAAACCGAGTGATTGGGATCGACAACTCCCCGCTATTCTTTTTGCATACCGAGAACTACCGAACGCATCGACGGGTTTTTCTCCCTTCGAATTATTGTATGGTCGTAAGCCGCGTGGTCCAATGGCCATACTCCATGATTTATTCGCTGGATCAGACACGGACGACAACGATACGCGGTCTGCATATCAATACGTTGTGGACTTGCGTCAGCGAATTCTTAACGCATGTCAGCTCGCACAAAAATCTTCAGCTGCGCATGCTAGCCATTATAAACAATATCGTGATCAAGGCAGCCGATTGCGAACCTTGACCGTCGGAGACCAAACTCTTGTTCTCCTTCCGGAAACGAAAAATAAACTCCTTCTTACATGGAAGGGACCTTTCAAAGTTCTAAAGAGACTTTCTCGAGTAAATTATCTTATCAAGATTCGGGGACAGGACAAAGTCTTCCATATAAATATGTTAAAGCAGTACCTATCCGACGATGATAATCGACAGAATAATCACCGAAATGTGGTTGCACAGGCCAATGCGGCCTTGGTTTCAGTTGACGATGATGATCCTATTAAGATAGAGAATTCAATACCCGCACTTCGATCTTCTGAAAACACTTCGGATGTGAATATAAATCCAGATTTATCTGAATCGCAAAGGCAAGATTTAAGAGATTTGCTTAACGAGTTTACTACTGTCTTTACTGATCTACCAGGTAATACTTCTTTGGTACAGCATGTTATAAGATTAAAGACGGATATACCCGTCTTTGTTAAACCATACCCGCGTCCGCTGCACGCACAAGAGACTATAATAACCGAGGTACGTAACATGTTTCACCTGGGAGTGATAGAGCGATCGACGAGTCCATATAACTCACCCATCGTCTTAGTGAAAAAAAAAGATGATACCGTGCGTTTTTGTATTGATTATCGTAAACTTAATGAGGTTACGATATATGACGCTGAACCGATTCCCAACCAGGAGAATCTTTTTGCTCAGTTAGCGAGGGCAACGATTTTTTCTAAAATTGATCTTTCCAAAGGTTATTGGCAAATTCCGCTTGATGAGAATAGCAAGCAATATACCGCCTTTCAGACCCCGTTGGGTCTTATGCAGTGGCGCTATATGCCTTTCGGGTTAGTTACAGCCCCTGCTACTTTCGCCCGTATGATGACAATATTGCTCCAGGGTATGAATTCCGTATTGTCGTATTTTGACGACATTTGTATTTATGAAACCGATTGGTCGGGCCACCTCGCAGCCCTACGACAAGTTTTTATTGCTCTTCGTCGAGCTGGCCTTACGGCGAAACCCAGTAAGGTATTTTTAGGCTACAATGAAATTAATATTCTGGGCCATACAATTGCCCACGGCGTTCAGACTCCTGATGACAAGAAGATAACTACCATCTTAAAGCTCCAACCTCCTCGAACTAAGAAAGAAGTTCGTAGTTTATTGGGCTTTCTTAACTATTATAGGAAATTCATTCCAAATTTTTCTTCGCTTACAGCTCCGTTGTCAGACCTCACAAGAAAGAATTTTCCTAATAAAGTGAAATGGACAACCGAATGTGCTGATACACTTCGTACCGTTCAACAATTGTTTTCCACTTCCCCCATTCTCATACTACCAGACATAAACCAAATATTTATTGTCCGCACTGATGCGTCGGACAAGGGATTGGGAGCTGTGTTATTACAGGAACGAGACGATACTTTGCGGCCATGTCTATACGCCAGCCGCAAGTTGCTAGATAGGGAATGCCGCTATGCAATTATCGAGCGAGAGTGCCTCGCTATCATTTTTGCTGTAAACGCATTTTCGAGATATCTACTCATGTCTGAATTTATAATTGAAACGGACCATCGTCCGTTGTTATTCTTAAAGACTAACAGGGCTAAAAATGCTCGATTAACGAGATGGAGTCTTGCACTCCAGGAATACCGCTTTGTTATCCGTGCTATCCCTGGCGGTGACAATTCCCAAGCTGATATTTTGTCACGTCTGATTTAATTTCCTATTAAAGATTGTTGTGTCTTGTATTGGGGTTGGATAGTGCTTGTCCCCCTCAATTCTAGACGGTGGATGGATTCACATTTATCTTGTTCATTACGTTATGAACCATTTTTACAATCCTTTTTTTTTGTGAATATCCTCTTTCCACCAGCGTCATTCCTGACTGTGACCTGAACTTCTGGCAAACCTGACGCCCTTGTCAGCGGGTCAATGAGATGAAGACATGGCAAACCAAGCTACCAGAGCTACTGCTGCCATTGGATACCACAGTATTTTAATTAACAATATATTGTGTGTGAATGTGTATATAAGCAGCAATTGTGTGTGTCGACTAAATAATTATAAGCCTATTTCTTCAGTAAGGCTTCATTATTTCATAATAGTTATACTTTAATCCAGCAGTATACAGTGATATACTCATTATTATTATAGATGTTTCTGACTGAGAATTTTGATTGTGTGCAGTAAGAATGTTTAAATAGAATAAATTCTATAGAACGTGGCATTAATTATTGTATGCTGTTTGTCCATCCAATATGCACGTTCTTAGTCAGATTTTTCTTCTCAAGCTTAAGGCTCATCTTTCTACAGTACTACTTAAGCCCCTACCACAATAACTTTGGGATTCTTGGATCTTATCGTGTAAATTTTTCTTAAAATTTTCACTGGGGTGGGGGATATGTCAGGATTAGGATTTGAATTGCCGTGCTAGGTCACGCATTGTTTATTACATGGCATCATTGATTTTAGCCAGTGCAAACGTCCTTGAACTATTCCCGTGGACAGTTTGTTTTTGTAACGCTTTTCTTAGAGATGGAAAGAAAGTGGGTCAGGATAGAACGAATGGATAAATTAACAGTGACGATGCAGTTTTCGACCCCGTGGTTTGGGTGTACTTTAACAGGGAAAGACGGGGCGAATAAGGGGTGAATAAATTCGTACATAAAACGTTTAGGGTGTAGAGACTTTGCGAAAGGTTTTGACATCCTAAGTCTGACTTTGTCTGTTACTATTAATAGAATCTATTGGCGCTGCGAGCGGAGCTCGAAGTGGATGCACCAATCAAATTTGAGCAGTCACGTGATTTGCAGAAGATAAGCGGTGACATGTTTATGCTACCTCACTCCATGCAGCGTATCCTATTCTGCGAAGGTGTCGGCTAAGGTTCAGCCAGAGGGAACCATAAGACTGTTAACGTCATGTCTATGTCCTGGATAGACAATGAAAATAACCCACAGCTCTTTTCTCCAGTTCCCTGAAATCGTTTCAGGGAACCAATCGTAAGTCCATCAAAATGATTCGAGATGATGTGAATCTGACCCTAACTTTCCAGTAGAAGTGCGACCAAGGGAATGCAAGACCATAAAGTTTTACTTGCAATTAAGATCTAGAACGAGTGACTGATATACACATTTGTAAATTGTAATTGATGTGTCTGGATGAGGCTGGGGATTGCCAGCCCATCCTAGAACAGATCTAGATCTATCTTAACTACGTCAGTGTGTCTTGACGGTTTGATCCTTTATAAGCAGTTAAATGAGTTAATATTGTCGTCTGAGACATAAGTATATTATTTGTGAAGTAGTAGGCAGTCTATATTTCTGAAGATAAATAATTACTAAGTAAACTGTGAATGAATCAGAATGATATAGAGTCTCAAATCTCTTAAGACTCTAGAGGAGATTTATAGTTATGTATTTTAGTATTTTCATTTGATGCTGCTGATGTTGTCTTTTGATATGTAAGATAGACGAAATTGTTAGGACTTTTAGGTAATAAATTTGTGGCCCTACAAGGTCCTTGATATAACTTACTCGAAATTGTTATTAGTGTATGTGGCATGGTATGGCAGAGTAATTTCTAAAACCTCTCGATTTAAATGCAGTCGAACACCTAAATTTATAATTTAGTAATCCCCAACGTAACACTCGAGGGCACACCCCTCTTCCAACTCGTAACACTTAGCTTAATGAAAAGATTTGAATGTAAGGAGCACCCCAAATTATTTGAAAAAAAAAATACAAATTTTACTTAGATTTGTGATTATTTTGAGTAACCACAACACAAAGAACCAGTCACAGGAACTTCTTCATACCCACTTGGTACTTTTTCGCCACCCAGTTGACCTATATTTGCAAACATGCACCACAAAGGTTGGGTCAAAAACTAACATTGACATTAATGTCCATTTCTTGAACTTTAAGGCCCTTCTGTTTTTATAGATCTAATTTTATTGATCACTTTTACACTTACGATTATTTTTTAGAGTGTGCAGAGAGAAAACAATTCGATAGGCCTACAAACAAATCACACACTGAGGTCTCGTAATGACCGATTTCTGGGAAGGAGTGGGGGGGGGGGGGGATAAGATCGCCACTGTGAGAAAACGCAAGCTTTCCGTGACTATGGCAAATTATCCCCCCCCCCCCCCACACACACACACACACATAATGGAGAAATAGTACCGACTAGAGACCATCATGAAAAAACAATGTCTCCTATCTTTGCAATCGAAGTTATCATAAATGTTTTTGTATTCACTTGTGATTAGCCCCCAGAACCGAGGAAGCTTACACAAACACCATTTTGACAGATATTTTACTTTCTTCTTCTTCTTCAGGTGCCGGATCTGGAACAGATATCGACGATCACGGTTCGCCACTCATTCCCCCGCTCGCATGCTCTCAAAAAGCCCATATTGTCCTGGTTTTTCCCTGTCACACATCTGTTCAAACTCTCTAAATGTGTTACTTTATATGAGATGAAAACAGAGCAATGCGATTTAGGGTGGCAAAAAAGCACCACTTCACTGTATAGCGGAAGATGTTCTGTTGTATTATCGCACTGCTATACATTTTTCTTTTCCTCTAACCGTAGGTCGGCTCTCTTTGAGATAGGAAATCATCAAACGTCTATAATAATACATATTCATGTTTTAATTTACCTTCATCCATATTGCGCTCTCTCTCTCTCTCTCTCTGACTCTTTCTCTCACTGTCTCTTTCTCTCTTACTGTAATGTCAGCCCCTTCTTCTTTCAATTAAACGCAGCTCATTGTGACAGCCGGAATAACTCATGCATTAATCCATGAGCCACTGAGATTTCCAACCGTTCAGCGTTGACAATACTTCTTATTCCATTAAAATATAATTCATTTCCAATAAACCTATATAAAATGTGTCTTCACAGCAAGTGCGGCGCGATTGTAGGTTCTGTTAACCCTATCCTTAATTTTCACAAATCTACCTGCTAAACACTGGGGATTCACTGAAGCCACCTAAGATGAAATGGCTAGAACTAAAGATATCTACCCTTCACGCGGCTCGTGGCATTTAAACCTTTCCTTTCAATAATGTTTAATAAAAGAAATTTGGCTCAGCAGTTAAATAGATGACTTACATTCTCGGAGTCTCTCTCACAGACATACACAGCGGCTCGATCGGACTATTCTGTCTGCTCGAATCTGTCCCACGGGCGTGACTTGCTGATCCGGATTGCCAAAAAGGAAATGCAAACATTCAAATCAATATTTCTCCGTCAAAAAAACAAAGAGAAAAACTTTGGGTGAAATGTGCGAACTGAAGTCAAGTTTATATTTCGATGTCTGTGAAATATGTGAGTGTGCATGAGAAAACCTACAATAAGTCGGCAAAGCTGATTTTGAGAAAAACGGCTTTGAAGTGAAAATAGGGTTCCGACAAAAACTTCCAACTTGGCTGTTGTTTAGGGGACCGTGGCATGTTACAGGGTTAACTGTAGGTGAGCAGTGAACACTACTCACCATGATCTCTATAACGGTTTAGTTATTAGACTACGGTCTCCTAATCACAATCACTCCAATATTACTTGGTCAATTAGCTATTGCCACTTATAGGATTAAATGCCGTTTTCTCAAAATCTTGTTTTAGGGGGGGTCACTGACTTCAATTTATCAGAAATGTCTTACAGAACTCAAAATGTCATGTTGCCGACTTATGCCGGGTTTTCTCATGCACACTCACATATGTCAGAGAACATTATGGTGGTTAGCAGGTGTCAAAGGCAGATAGGCAGAAAGCAATACATTTCTACTTCAAGTAGTTTATATCACAGTTAAGACTGCTAATAGGGAATGAGTGCCTGAACTAGTATGGTTTTGTCTGTGTGTGTGTGTATGCGTGCATGTGTGTGTGTGTGTGTGGCGGGATGAAAATCTTACTATTATTGAGCTGGAGGGTGAACCTGTAAGCAGCTAAAACTACGCGACTACGCCATTAAAAAATTATGAGACTTGGTGTACTGCATCAATTTTTGACGAAGAGTTACATGGGCTCATTCATTTTGAATAAAAATCAGTCTTCACTATTGTTTATATTAAAATCTTTTGAGCCTCAAAAACACAGACGTTTTTTCGACGAGTACCGGTAGAATCAAAAAGTGTGATCGAAACTTTCACTCGGTGCCTACTTCGCCCTGTCTTCGTTCTTCGCTGTTCTTACAACTTTCTTCACATATTGTTGGTCGAAAGTCAATTTTAAACATCAGATACATGTCAGCCATTGCAAACTGAGTAGAGCAGTGAAGCTCTCAATGCCTGGCTGCAAAGACCACGTTTTATATAAAGTTGGCCATGCCCTATTCACCTACAGAATGGTCAAACGGTCCAAATTGTCGTCACAAGTAATATATTCATGCAATAAGCCCTCTCATTAGCATTTCTTGCGAATTCACGCCAGCTCGACTGATTGTGTTGCTCGTGGCACCACATTAACTTTGATTCTAAAGGATAATGATGGAAGACATTTTTAAAAATATTATTATATGCCAATGTTGTTTTCCTACGGATTAGATCTAGTAAGTAAAGCATACACACACATAGGAAAACAATATTGGCCTTACAAGAGCACTTTCACAATTTAATATCACAGGAAGCATTTTAGAGGCCTGGACACCATCACAAGTTAAGGTCTCTGAGCAATAGTGTCTGTGTTTCGGATATTGTCTGATTGATAACAAAGAAAATCGTACATAGAGATGATTTCCTTAAATGAGATCAACTATTCTGGAACGTTCAGCCCGAATTTATCTGATTATTGTTTTAAGTTAATGCTTTGGGTGGCGTCACTGGTTGATGTCGATAGTTAATTTCCAGGTAGTCGGAAACTGATTCAAACTAGCACGATGCGATATTTGAAAACGAATATGTGTTACTCTCATTTTGCACGGTCATGCTTGTTCTGACAAACATAAAAACATAATAATTCATTTCTGCTAAGTGGTTAATTTAGTCTTTTAATTAATATGAAAGGTTACATGCAAATTCAGTAAAAGACAATGTCCCTTTTCCCTGTCTCACGTCTCTCACTGTCAAATGTTCTATTAATACACAAATAAAGTGTTACTCGGCTTCAAGACCAAGTATCCAATGAAAAGCGGGTCCTTTGAAACAAATACAGACAGGCATGTTTCAGTCTCACAAGTGTGCGAGGTCCGGTTTAACCCTCCAGTCCACAAACCGAGCCAAAACAGATTTTGCAGTATACTATGGCCCTAATTTCCAAACTTTGGGACACGTTTTTTTTTTTTTTTCTGACAGTGGGCAAAAAGCTTGGTTTAAAGCATGACCTTTTGGGAACAAATTCTTTTTAGCCAGGGGGATTAGTTTCAGTTCTTTTATATGATAATGGTTTAAATACATGCTGACACCTTTGATAAATTTATAACTGTTCCGTTTTAGTTCTCTGGGGGAAAAAAATATGATAACTGAAGTGGGCTACAATTCTGAAAATCAGAGTGGCTTTAACTAAGTAGCCTACTAGCACAGTGTATAATAATAATACAAACGACTGCTAGGAAGTGTGTCCAAGGCACCAACATACACCGACAAACCCGACTGGCAAAGTTCATACCACCTCCGTTCACGTAAAGGCAAACAAACGTATGTATTTCTTGAGGCAGCTTAGATCATTTACTGTAGATAAAACACTCATCCAGATGTCTTATAAGTCAACTATCCAAAGTATCATCCTATTAATTTTGTGTTACAGCCTGGTGATTAAATGCAAAGGAACACAAGAACAAAATTAACATCTCTGTCATCAAAAAAGCTTGCTATATACAAATAACAGTGAATGCACAAAAATTGATGAGTGCAAACAAAATTGGAATCAATTCCAAATGACTACTCCCACCCCTTGTTCCATCAGATAGTCCGATCCCAAAGAAGTGGGCGAATGCTGTAGTTAAAAACAAACAGAGAACGTTATAGCATTCGAAGCAGTGGTGTTTCCTGGTGTGTTGTGCTGTTGTGAGTTTTCCTAATAGATTGTTCTGACAGTGTGTGTGTGAGTAATGTTCTTTTTTTCGGGTAATGTTGTGTGAGCAATGTGCGTGTGTGCGGCATGCTTTAAATAAAGACCCGTGTGCCTGAGGGTAGCCACACAAAGGCCACCGAATTCGATCACCGAGCCACTTGGCGCTTTAGGTGAGAAGAATTGCGCTACATAAACGGACCGAATCTAGGTGGGCTCTGTGTGCAGTTGTTGAAATTATATATTGCAATTCTTCTCACCTAAAGCGCCTAGTGGCCCGGTGTCCGAATTCGTTGGCCTTTGTGTGGCTACCCTTTGATTGTATATTTACTGTATTTGTTGTACTGTTACTGATGTTGTGACAACAAATTTCCTTACAACAGAACAATAAAGTTATATCTTATCTTATCTTATCTTATACTGAAAGCCCAGACAAGCGAAATCAGTAGTCCCGGGGTGTGATTCCAGCCACTAATTACAGTCTGTGAACAGCATGTTAAATGTTTTATTTGAACACTATCTGTGGCAGAAAGCATTGCCTGGGATAAATGTGTAGGCATTTTGTTTCAATCCTGAGTGCCGAAATGAGTATGAGTCTGTCCCTCAATCTATTCGTTTTTTCATGGTATTTTCACAAGTGCAAAAAAAGTAAAATCTTTAGCAATTGTTTCCCTTTGGGGGGGGGGGGGGGTTATTTGACGCATTTCTCGTGCGAGTTAAGGCTCTAGACAGCCTGTCAATAATCGAGACAACGATTATTACGATGAAGGATTAAAGCCACAAGAGTACCTTGTAGTCTGTGAGCCAGCTAATCGGTCAGCCTACCCAAATACATCCCATTCTGTGTTTCAGCTAACCCACTCCAGCTCATCCCCAATGCCTCAGCATTGTTTAAAAGAAATAAGAAAAAAGGAGTGGGGTGGATGGCGTAAAAGTATTCTTGCAGGGGTATGAACACTGGGCACTGAACAGCAGACTTCTAAACGCTGTCCACAACATCAATCATTCTGATCCCTACCTCTTGGAGAGACTTTGCATTTGTGAATTAAGGGTATAATAGTAAAACTGAGTTTGAGAACTAGTATCTCTCCCCGGGGGGGCTCCATTTTCCCCGAAAGTGAATATTTTTACAGTACGCATTTTTCCCTTCTTGGTCCATCTAACTTCTTTCACAATAAATGAAAAAAAAACAAACAACAACTAGGCTATATCTAATTACTTAAAACATCCCTTTTTTTTTCACAGAAAGATTAAGGCTCGAACCTATAGCTATCTCTTCTGCTTTACAACACATTTGTTAAACACAGACATGTTCACCGATCCCAAGTAAAAAACATTAATAATCAGGCAAAAATTATTGCATGCACGCACGTAAGAAATTAGCACACTTTTACACGGAATACTAAAGTACGGTTACAGCGAGTTTCAATACAGTTTTATGAAAACATTCACCTCAAATTTTGAAAACCTCATAATGGAGAGGTGGTTTCACGGCAAAGCCAATCACACAATTCGTCGGCTTTTTACGTTTTCCTTTTGGTGAAGGAAGAGGGGGCGGCGGCGGAAGGGGGCAGTCATTTGTCTTACCCCCCATCTGCCATAGAGAAAGAGAGAGACAGAGAGAGATTTTCGATGAATTTCTGTGTTACACGACTGACGATTCGAAGGAACAGTGACATTGTCACAAACTGCAACAGAAAAAAACACCTGCTATCAAACTATTTGAACTCTACCTGAGCTGAACGCAGTTTTCTTTTTGTTAGATTGCAACCATGCTCTCTCTCTCTCTCTCTCTCTCTCTCTCTCTCTCTCTCTCTCTCTCTCTCTCTCTCTCTCTCTCTCTCTCTTTCTGTCTTTTAATGTCATCTCTCAAAGTTCCGGTGTGAGCAACAGAAGATTCCCTCTATCCCTCAAGTTGTCCTTCCTCTTCCCAAGTCTCCAGATGAAATACACCAGTACGTATAATTACAAAGTCAGCCACTTTGCATTCTGGAATCAGGTATTGAAATACCAGAGCAACACCGTGAATGACCTCTGTGGCAGAGCTGTAATGTAGATCAGCAGTCCTATCTAGCTGAGGGGTCAGATCTGCTCTGGGGTCAGAAACGAACCGTTTCATGTCCTTAATTGATTCTGTGCTTCAGGGCACGAGCCAAAAATTATGTTTGTTGAGAGATTTGAGTTCGTGTCATGCTGCAAGAAATAAGACTGGTGATTTCAAAAATTTGCAGCAATTTTTCGCTTCAGATTGCCGATGTTGGTTGAGAATGGGAAGTTTGCGGGCATTTACATAATCATAAGCTTGGTAAATAAATAAAAAATAATTGAAAATAAGGTTATTCATTACATACAGAGAGAGAACAATTTTTGCTAGACTAAAAACACAACATTATATCTCCTAGTTTACTCAAGCCTAAACTTTTTGTACTACCAATATGATACAATTCCGTCCTGCCAGCACAACCTTTTACAACTGAAAATCTGTGTGTTACAGCACAAGGTAACAACTATTCCCACCTTCTCTTCCTAGCTCTGTCTCTTGTAGCCTCAACCACAATTCATCCCCAAACAACTATGCTGGAAACACATTAGTTGAACAAACTGTTGGAAATACAGGTGCCCGCGAAATTTTCAATGTATTTTTTTTTTCTTTTAATGTGTCTCTTTTTATAAATATTTCACACTAAACATATCACCCTTCGCTGTCTTTCTTTTCTTTACCTTGTTACTCTGCAAATCTGAAAACGATTCTATCCTTTATGTTACTGAATGTGAATTTGTCTTCTGTCAGGATGGCTCAAATAGAACAACATCAGCACCGTCTGTTGTTCAGTTATTTCTCTGTAACTGATGACCCAGACCAGCCATCCTGTCGAGGTCTTGTCACGCATCCTGATAACTTCAGGCATCAATTAGCAGAATCAGCTCTGCCACATCGTAACATTGCCTAAAACGGCCCATTCACTTGACATTTTTGTCCCGATACCTGAACTTAAAGCCGTTGTCGTCTACGTTTTTATTTTTAGCCTAATTTAAATACGGCGATTATTTTTTCGGCTGAAAATAATTTCAGAAGTTATCAATTCATATCACTAATGCAATTCAGGACTTTCGCAACATTTATTCGTGTCCCTGCTGTAATCTCAAACAAGGAGGGAGAAATTTCTTACATTTGTAAAGCTTCCCTCGAGACAAACCACTCATAATCGCGACAACACGTTGATCTGTCAGGCTGATACCCAAACTGTCACCTTCCTGATTTGGACGTTCTTCAAGCAAAAGGAATTTGCCGATTTCATAGTCAGTGTGGCTGAAATGTGTCACACATTTGATTTGAGGTCTTTATTTTAGGAGGTTCGCTGCCCTTGGCATTTACACCTCACTTTACTTGTTTTATTATTTCTTGTTCTGGCGGGGGGGGGGAGATGATATGGATAAATTTTTAATCTATTAATTTCAATGTGTCACACATTTGGATGATTTTTATCTTTTATTCAGAACATCTGCCTGGAATTTGTTGGCGATAGGCATTCCTTACTTTCACACTTTTAGTTGTTTTTGTTGTTGTTGTTGTTTTTCTTTAAGGCTCATAAAAATTTCTCCGAGAACGGAAATAAAAACGTTTTCTATTATTTTGAACAATTCATTCTGAACTAGATCTAGTATGCAATGAAAGCAATCAGATAAACGCCAAATTACCCCCAGACTGTCGCTATATAATATTAATTGCGACGATTAATATATCAGTGTTATAGCCAGAGCTACTAAACGACATTGGTGTTCTCGTGACAACCGCTTAAATAATGGCCAGCCCGCTACCATAGGGTAATTGTGCATTAAACCCACTAAAAGCCGTGCTGGAGCATCGTGTCATTTTTACGCCAAACTTCTCGGGCAGAAAATGCAATTAGAAGACGGGGATGAAATGGCTACCAGCGCACAAGTTAACCGCAGCGTGATGGCCGGCGGCTTTTCTCTTTCCCCCCAGAGGCATGTGAGTACTCGTAATTGGTTTTCTAACACGACTGTTTATAGAAAAGCAATTATAGCAGATTTGGAATCCTTTGGTTAAGTTATTTCGCGTGGAAATGAGTTGGGCTATTCGTGGTGGAAATTTCGGAGAGCGAGTTTGAATTTTACTGAAGAACGGGGTTATCAAGTCGTTCATGGAAAATTGGGAAGGCTGGGGGAGAGATTTTAATGAGAGAAGTAAATTTTCAGGAGAAATGGGGATTTGGAGGGAGGGAGGGGGAGAACAGAAATACAGGGTAACTGGTCGGCGAACCTCACAAAGAGCGGGGAAGGAGAGAATAAAAAGCATTACACATGACTAGATCTACTTAATTTTTATTCTGGGTAACTTACAGTACGATCATAATATTAATAATAATACACAGCATTTAGACAGCGCCTTATCCTTTTAGGCCTGTATGCAGTCCTTAAATCCATAGGCTGTCCACCAACATTGCTAAAACTTATTGCATCCTTCCACACTGACATGAGGGCATGTGTCAACTTTGAGGGCTGCACATCCAATTCATTTGCTGTAAACAGCGGTGTGAAGCAGGGATGTGTTCTTGCTCCTACCTTATTTGGTATATATTTTGCAGCCCTACTCAAGAATGCCTTTGGTCAATGTTCAGGTGGAGTACTTATTAACACCAGAGTGGACGGCTCCATTTTTAATGTTGCCAGACTAAAAGCAAAATCTCGTACAGAGCATATTATCTTACAAGAGCTCCTCTTCGCAGATGATGCTGCAATCGTGGCCCACGATGAAACCACGCTCCAGGCTCTCATCAATAGCCTTGCCAAAGCCTGTGACAAATTCATGCTAAAGATCAGTGTCTCAAAAACTGTAGTTTTGACACAAGGCTTGAGAAACCCCAACCCAATCATGCTGAATGGCTCTCCTCTGGAGCAAGTGGGAAAATTCTGCTACCTAGGCTCAACCATCAGTGGTAGCACAGACATAACAACTGAAATAAATGCCAGAATAGGAAAGGCGGCCACAGCTTTTGGCAAACTCTCAAAAAGGGTGTGGAACAATAGCAAGCTGACCATCAAAACAAAGGTACTCGTGTACCAAACTTGCGTCCTAAGCTGTACGGCTCAGAGACATGGACCACCTACTCCAAACATGAAAGATCCCTCAACTCCTTCCACCTGCGCTGCCTACGCAAAATTCTCAAGATCAAGTGGCAAGACAGGATCTCAAATATCGAAGTTCTGAGCCGAGCCAACATTCCATCAACTCAGGCTCTCCTAGGCAAAAAAAAGACTGCGGTGGCTTGGACATCTCCACCGTATAGAAAATGATCGCATCCCCAGACAAATTCTCTACGGGGAACTTGCTACTGGCAACCGACCCAGAGGTAGGCCACATCTGCGATTCAAAGACACTTGCAAGGTCACGATGAAAGCATTCAACATCGACCCCAATGAATGGGAGAACCTTGCAAATGATCGAAGCAGATGGAGACAAAAATTGCGCAGTGGCACGCTCGCAATAGACTTCAAGGCAAAAGAAACATACCTGACAAAACGACAGAGGCGGAATGAAAACACTCGCCAAAGTGAACCCAAAAGACTGACCTGCAATCACTGCCATCGCACTCTCGGGTAGAATAAGCCACGAGAGAAGCTGTCAGTCAAAGTGAAAGTGAATATTCTAGCTGCTAAGACCGTCTGTAAAGACGCTAAAGGCCATATATATCCTTTTAGGGACCAGGGTCTAAGTGCTTTACAATATTTTATATCAATACTGAATCACACACACACACACACACACACACACACACAAATGTATTTAATAGATTAAACAAACAAAAACGAAAACATTCATGACAGGCAAAGTAAGATGATGGCTCTTCCGTCGATGTTTAAAAGCTGCAAAATGTTAAACCTCTGTCAATGACTGAGGCAAAGAATTCCAACTCTTAAACTCTTGAAATGAAAAAGATTTTTCGCCCATGGGGGGGGGGGGAGGGGGGGGGTTGACTTTAACTTTTTAAGCTGGTGATTTTAGATGTCTTGGTGGTACACACGGGGTCAGAAGATCAATTAAGCAAGGCTTAGCGTATTCAGAAGTTTCTGCCCATCTTCCGTCTGAACATAATTATTGAACATTGGTATGTGGTCTTCATGATCTTTGTGATAAAATATTTTTTTTATTTCTGGAAAACGCTTCTTATTCCGCAGCCCATGCTTTGAAGATAAAAAATTTAACGTTTTACAAGCACATTTCAGATCGAGGACACGAAACCTACGCTTACGTGTGGATTTTTTTTTCTTAAAGACAATAAAATTGACGATCTCTGCACCAAATCGGCAATTTTGAATACATAGGGACGTGACACGAACTAGTATTGGTACGTACACAGTGAAAGTATGGCTGCAGTGTCTGGGACCTCCACTATCGAATAAACATAGAACAACTGGAAAGGGTCCAGAGGAGAGCTGCTCGCTTTGTGACAAATGATTATGCTAGAAGCAGTAGTGTCAATACAATGATGAGAGACCTCGAGTGGACACCACTAGAAGAAAGAAGAGCAAAAAACAAAGTAAAACTATTTTATAAGGGCAGGGAAGGAAATACCGATATCCCACTGAACCACCTCAGCATTAACACCAGAGGCAACAGAAAGAATAACATAAAATATAACATCCCCAACTCACGGATTAACAGCCATCTTTACTCTTTTTACCCTAGTGTCATCAGGATGTGGAACAACCTCCCGGCAGAAGTCCAAAAAATATCGTCTGCAACGGCTTTTGGCAATGAATTGAAGAACATAATTATCCGTTGCAGCTACCATTGTATTTAAAGTGTGGGTCTATTTCTGTGCACAATCTAGGTACCGGGAGATATTTTTAACCAGAGATATACATATACAAAGAAATTACACAACGATATATTTTAAATGGTCTTAATATATGCTGTTTTAGCCTGTTTTAGCCTCAGAGCAGGGGCGTCGAGTCGCACATAGTGCAGTTGAGGAATCGTCAGATTATATAGACGAGTCAACTACATGGGAAGAAGAAGAAGAAAATCGAATGTTTACGGCACATTTTTGTTATATTTCAAAAATATCAAGGAAATTCACGGCATTCAAAAATTCATGTTGCCTTTGGATTTACCGATGAGAAATCTTAAGGTCATGGAAAATCTAAGATTGAGAAAAAAAAGAAGACATTGCAACGCAACAATCAGTTTGGAGAATATTGCAGCACACTGAGGACATGAGTTTCTAAACGCATTCATATTAGTACAATTTTGTATACATTCATGACAGCGCAGCCAGCTGTACAGTACCTGTTTTTGTAGGCAGTGCAAGCTCTCCAGCAATGGCGATGTGTGGTCTATTTTCCTTTCCTTAAAGTTTTTCTGCATTGTTTGCAGTTTTCTTAAATGATAAACTGATACAGTCTTAATTATGTTATTAAATGCATGACATGTCTGATTGATTCAAGGGCAGTATCACAGCCTGACCTACGCTCACGTTCAATTGCACCCTTCTTCTTTTCTTTTTCTTTGTTTTCTTCATGACAGCATGCGGAGTTTCTTGACATGTTTTATATTTTAACCAATATCCAGTGGATTCAGAAAAGGGAAACAAAAAGCAGATCTGTTTCAACATTTGAGTAGGAATGACATGTCATAAACAGGCCGACATGGATCACTGCAGTGCCGTATTAGTAAGGATTATAGTATAAAAGCTGTTGTAACAATAGGTTATATATAATGTCATACCGAGGGAAGATTACTGCAAAGCTCATTCATTTGACGAGTGTGAAAGGGTTGAAATTGGGGTCTCCCCCCCACCCCTCCCTTCCACCTCCACACACACACCACCTTCGAATCTGCACTTTATTAACATCCACGTTTCGTCAGCAGAAGCTCCAAGAGTCAAAAACCTTCTGTATCCTAAGAAACTCAAAGTAGAATAAACTCGTTTTTTTTTTCCTTTTTGCGATGCTTTAATTGACTAGCCGATGGACACCACGAGCATAGATATAGACCTTATTCATATCCAATTTGTGGAATAAAGTGGCTATGTATATTAGCAGTCTGATCTGCATAATGCTCGGGTCTGCGAAGTCACATGTCCACTTAATAAAAGTTTTCATCATTATCAATGGGTTCGGGCCTGCATGCCATTTACCAAATCAAATCCTGGCTCCCCAGTGTCTAAAATATTTGATTTCCTAGACCTCCGATATGCATTATGTGATATGCCGCTCGCTTCTATGGAAAATGTAGATTCCCAGGGTAGTCGACAGCACCCTCCCTTCTTCCAGACCAGGACTGTGTCCATACATCTTCAAACCCCCGATGCAGGTAATACAAATGTCTCAAGTGTGGCTCAAATCGACCCAATGATTTCCGAGCTGAACCTTATGAACACGCGGACAAACATCTGCGTTTTTAGATGGACTGATGGAGAAGATAAAAATTTTAAAAATTGACTAGATGGATTTGCTCCAGTGTCAAGCTTTTTCCTCATGTGGCTGCTGCTGTAAATGGGACCAAACTTTCTTCGGGAAAACATGCCAAATGGAAATAAAGATACAAGGAAAAAGGTTTTCATCATAGATTTTCAGAATTATAGAATATCAAGTTCAGCCATTTTTAAAAATTCATTTATTAAATTGAGATGTAAATTTAGAACTGAGGTTGGGAAGTCGAAATTAAGATTAACATTGTTTTAGGACATGGTCTTGGGTTGGGTTTGGATTAAGCAAATTTCTGAAACAATAGTGTTCTTGCCTTGTGAAGACAAGTTTTTCTAATGTTAAGATAAACATCGGTTTATTTGATGTTTCTGATGTACTCGGAGACTTTGTGTGTCCTTTTTAAAGGAATTTTTCAACGATAAATTACAGGAATGAACTTTTCGTACTGCTCCAGTACCCCCATAGTAGTGGGTGGTTGGTGGGCGCTTCTGGTTGAGTCTCCTTTTGTCCTATCATTTTGTTATGTTCTATCTCCTTGGCTTCTTCCTACTACAATGTGACGTGCTTTCTCCAAATTCAAACTCAAACTCAAACCCCTATCGCAAAATATTGAAACACAACTAGGGCATACCATATCTGTGCTATTATTTTTCTTCAAAATCAAGAATCGCAATCACAGGTGATATTTTTTCATCACGGCCACTGAAAAGTTAACACATGCTCTATTCTGATTTTTTAAAAATAAAACGCAAAGCACACTGTTGATTTTGCATTCGGGTGATATGCTAAGTTTGCTCATTCGTTTGCATATTTTCGTTTGCTTTTCTGAATAATCATAATGTTTATTAATATCAAACAATAAATTTGGTTTGGTCGTGCATAACATCAACATCATCAGCAACAACAACAACACCAACAAAACATTACAGCGTCAATAATTGGCGTCGACAATTCACAAACTGATACCGGTACTCGTAATGCCGTGGTTAGAGCAGTTCTCTCTCTCTCTCTTTCTTTCTTTCTTTCACATTCTCTCTTTCTACTTCCCTCTCTTTTTCTACTTACCTCTTTCTCTTTCGCTCCCCCCCCCCTCTTTTTCCATCCCTCCCTTTTCTTTCACCTTCCCGCTATCTCTTCCTCCGTACCTTGTCTTTCTCTCTCTCCTCTACCTTTTCCACTTTCTCTTTTTCTCTCTCTCCCTTCCTTCCTCCCTCTCTCTTTTTCTCCCTCTGCCCTCCCCGCCCCCTTCCCTTTTCCCCCACTTCCCTGCTTTCCGTATAATTGACAAGGCAGCAAAACATGCGATCCCATTTTGCAATAAGCACTGTTCAAATGTCAAGTCAAATGGAAGGGCCCTTAAGCAACTATTTGGTAACTTGTGTGCGCGCGGCAAAGTGAAAATCAACTTTTTAATCCTCGATCACTAAATGAGGAGGTAAGCTGCAAAACCTGCCAAGTGACTTCATATTGATTTTGAGAAAACGCGCAACTTTTGACACAGCATAATACTGAATCTGAGACGGTACTGAGAGGGTACTGAGAGGGTACTGACATTTTGAGTGTAAAATCCATTGACTTTGCAGGTTTTGGTTGCCATAATCTAATGTTTTTGCCGTAGACAGGTTTTATGGCTGATTTGAAGTTAAGGACCGCAACTCATTTTTTTAAAATAGAAAATATGACTTAGCAGGTTATGCGAGTGTTTCCTCAAAAAATAGTTTCTCGGACTGAGCAACTAAAAACATCACCTGTGTGGGCTAAGGCTAGCTTTTGTGAGTACTATACTACTTACTTGCTCTCATTGCCATCCGGTGATAAAATTTTGGTGACGTATTTTTGAACGATGTAAACGACAAATGCATGACAATGTACATTAACCTTGGCGCGCACCTGCTGATTTTGATCGGCCGACTAATTGGATGGAAGGTCAGGACATTGCATTCCAATGAGACCTCCAGTGGTGGCCAACTTGTTTTTTCACTTACATCATTTTCTCAAATACAATTTCATATTATCCGATGGACAAACCCATTTCGGGATATTATTTTTTATTTGAGGTCTTTATTTTAGGAGGTTCGCTGCCCTTGGCATTCACACCTCACTTTACTTGTTTTATTATTTCTTGTTCTGGCGGGGGGGGGGGGGGGAGATGATATGGATAAATCTTAATCTATTAATTTCAATTTTGCCCGGGCAGCGGCCTTTCGGCCTGCTCTTTACGATTTCCAACTGCCAAGGTATCTTTAACGTGCGCAACGTGCACACGGGCCCTCCGAATTTTTTCGTCCTTATCCGAGAAGACTAGGTACTCGATCCTACCCCCCAATAGGACCAGGGACTTGAAAATATGAGAAAAATCCAATTTCCAAGAACTACTCGATCCTACCCCCCAATAGGACCAGGGACTTGAAAATATGAGAAAAATCCACTTTCCAACATGCCTGCACTGCCCGGGTTTAGAACCCGGGACCCTTGGCATGAGAGGCGAGCACCTTGCCTCTAGACCACCTTGTCCCCCCCATTTCGGGATAAAACATAAATTTTTTTTATATAACGTCATGGAAACGTGGAAATTGTCACTGAAACACTTTGGTGTGCTGAAACTCAACAATGAGGGTAAACAAAAGCAGCCACCGTGAGCTAAGTACGGCGCACATAGAAACACAACAACCTCTGCTAAAACTCTGGAGATTAATAAAGAATTAATAAAGAAAGGATACAGAACTCTTTATCACTGGTTTGTGTAAACAAATAATTATAATATGCAAGAAATCCTCAACATCGGAGAACAGAAGTCAAAGATTAATGGACAAAGATATTTGGAAAGGATCACAGGCAGAAAAGAAAAGATGTAAACGTGAAATTTGAAATATAACTGGTCTATGTGGTTCAATGAAAGCCCAAGGGATGTAAGCTTGACAGCGAGCGGAACTTAATAATGGCCCAAATCTTCTCTTTCTCTCTCTCTTTCTCTCTCTCTCTCTCACTCTCTCCTCTCTCTCTCCCTCTCTCTCTCACTCTACTTCCTGCACAAAAATGCATTTTCTCACTTTCTATTTCTTTCTTTTCAGCTCCCACTTCTCAACACCCCCACCCCACCCCATCCCGGAAGGCATGCCTCCTTCCATATTTGAAAGAATAATAAATAACTGAGTCATTAGAATGAGCTTCATTTATTTTATGATTTTTCCAGTCGTGTATATGTTCAAACGTTTGAAATCCTTTCCAGCATATTATCTCTACTGTTCTTGAGGGAAATGGGAGGAACAATTGTGGAAGTGAGGGATCTTTAGAAAAGTGATCGTAGTAGTGGCATTTACTGGCAGGCAATATCATAGACTAACATATTATATCATTTATTTTTGTATTTATTTATTTTTATCTGTTAGTACGTTCGTTTGTTACCTATAAATAGCCAAAGTGCAGACTTAGGCGAGCTAAAACCTGGTTCACAATTTGATACGATAATGATAGCGGGGGTCGGTCAGCCTTATGTTTCTTTGTTTGTTTGTCTGTCCAGACTTTTTGGGGTGGGGGGGAGGGGGGGAGGGGCGGGAGCTGAACTATTTGACCTGGAACTGTTACTATGAAGGTGGATGCGTAAAAGTCTGTTCTGTTTGTTTGCATTCGACAAGCGGAGTGTAACTATGTAAACAGGATCCATATCCAGACTTCATTTACCCCTTTTTTTACCTGCCCCCCCCCCCTCCACTAGGGTGCAGTTGAAGTTATAGCTGTAAGTGTTACCAAATATAACACAGCAAACACTTTTTTGTTTCCTTTTTTTTTTCTTAAATATAATATGTTGTTGTTTTTCACCAAAATATCACAAAGGTGTGATAAATGTTACCTGAATAGATAGAAAAGATAAAAACAAGCTGAAGATTCTGATATAACATGGGTTAAGATGTCATTGGAATATGCCCCTTGCCAAGATAGGATTTTGTTCGAATCATTCGTCTTTGCATGTTCCTTTTATAATTTTATTTCAGTGTCAATATCTTAAATAGTGGCTGAAAAGAACGGAGATAATCATATTTCTGGCTTATGTGGCAGCATTAAGAAGATTTTGGTGCAACTGCGGGTTCTGCTACATTTGACCCAAAATTGGGCCTGTTCTTTCTACCACAGCAAGCTAGTGCTTAGCAGTTTGAAGAATTACAGAAATGCCTAGGCCCTGCTGGTGGAACAGGTTTGTTGTGGGTAAAGAATATTTTACCATTTGGCCAAAGAAACCGGAATAATTATCCTGGAAGAGCTACAGTAAATAAATTGATGAAAAATATAGAAAGAAAATAAAACCCCGCACAATTGTTTATCCCAGGCAGTACGGGTAGCGGATTACATGGCAACGGAAAGGAATACATCATTCTACAGAAATGCTTTTGGATGAGAACGTTACGTGGCGTAAACAAAAACCCCGGATCGACTCTACATGCCCAATTGATAGCGTCCCCACCCCACCCTGTATTTTTTAATAATGTTGTCAAGACATACTTAATTGCCTTGTTTGTTTTATATTGTTACAATGTGTTTCAACCATCTTTGTGAAGTCCGCTGCTAAGACCTATATGGCGCGCGATTAACTGTGACGTAATGTGATAGTTGCGTTGCGTCTCTGATTTTAAGCGTTCTAAGAGAAATTCCATGGTTGTTGATATGGCAGAAATCGGGACCAGCATCGAGTACATAAAATCATTCCTGATAGAATTTTTGTGTGCTGTATTTTACGACCATGCTGTGCAAATTTGTGGAATATTATAAAAACCATAGAAAAACTGTGGGATCGCAGCAGGGCTATAAGCAATGTTCAAATCTTTCCTTTTTTTTTTTTCTTGATAAAGGCGAAAACCGAAAATTTGAGCATTTTCTGTCTTCTCATTAGTTTGCTTTGTATCCTTTGGGTTTTATTTATCACGCGGGGTTTCGCTACATACAACTTTTTCTTTTTGCCAGATTTAAACATGTGCAAGTTTGTGTAAAGTTCAAATTTGATTCATATTCCAACAGAAGAGTCTTTGATTAGTTGAGGTCACAAACATTTGCAAAATCAAAATCCGTAAAAACAACAACAAAAAATTACATTCACCAACTTAGATACTGATGACTTCGCCAATCAACAAATGCTTCATTTCATATTTTAATGATTCTAGTAATTCTACTGCCACTGTAAATATTTCCCACTGGAAAGGTTTAGGTTTCATGTCTTATCCTGATTTTTCATTGGGGAGTTCACAAAGATCACTTTTGATCTCCTGATCCTGAATCAAACACAATATTATACAGAATCCACCTCGAAGTATCCTGATGACTGTCTATATCGAAGGATGTTCCTCCTAAATTACCACCAAATGTGATTTTGTTTTCACTTTTAGTGATGAACAACGACCAACGGTGTCGAGATAGCCTACTCAAAAATTCTGTCAACACGTGTGAAGACGTCAGTGATCTACCAGGCTCTACTATCCGGAGGAAAAAAAAACGGTCCTTTGGGACGGAGCATAACACACTCAAAGCTGAATTCAAGAGATCACTCTTACTCTCGTAAGTTATTCGCAATTCGGGTGAAATAATATCCAAACTTATTCTGTAGTGTGATATTTACATTTGTCGCAGAATAATTGAATGGCAACGGAAATCTGAACCACTAACCTCCCTCATCAATCATGAAGCAGCTGATATTAATTTTCACTTAAAAATAAATGTAATTTTATTTTTACCTTACCAGATTTCACACTTTACATACCGAAAGTCAAACTAAGCTTCGGAAATTGAAACGATATCTTCTGGGATCCATATCACACAAGAGAGGATGGTATCAAAATCCCGCCTCAAAATCTTTCAGAAGTCCAGTGTTAGTCAGAATGATTATACACAATAATCTGCTGATTAGTATGTCAACATGATGACATACGATCCCCAGAATTATGTCAGAAACTGTCAAAATGACGATACATACAATCTATAGGTTAACAATGGTTGATTTACCTATTATATGACAAATTTTAATGCTAATAGTAATGGTGTCAATTGTTCATTACTTTTGTTCTTCCTCCTCCTCGTCCTCCTTCCTCTCTCTCTTTCTTTCTTTCTCTCTCTCTCCTCTCCCCCCCCCCCCCACCCCTCTCTCTCTCTCTCTCTCTCTCTCTCTCTAATATTACGGACTGTTACAACAAAATGTCAGATTTTTATCTGGTAATCCGGAGCTTCATCAAGTTTGAATGCAACAGGGTCAGCGAAATGATAAACAACTGGAAGAAAAAAAAAGAGTGTACGTGTGCGTGGAGAGGGGTTATCAAGGCTTGAAGTTGCTCATCAGAAATACATTTCTACATGTTCAGATCATAACTCCAACAGAAAAGTACAAATGTGGCAAAAGGGTCTCCTACGAATAAAATTAGCATTACTAGGTAAAAATTGCTCAGACAAGAGACTTTATAAGAGGCTTTCCAAATCATGCCGGGCATTTCATCAATGAGTCAGACAGTCATTAAGTCAGCCGGTCACATTCACAGTCACTGGCCAAGGATTGGTTGGAGAGCTTGCAGAAAACCAAGAACAACTGATCCAAGTACAAGTTCTAGCTGAAGTAGCGACGATTTCAAGCACTTTCCCTAGCACTTGCAAGTGGATCCTTTGCTTTTAGACGCCACTGAGGAGACTTCTGAGGAGGCGTTCAACCGTTGTTGTTGTTTTTTTTCCTTTAATCTTCTCTACCTATTAGATTTCATGTACTCCCTGTGTTATGTTCCCATAATAATTTCATTGCTTGAAATTACTCGACTGAGCCCTCGCCGCCCCCCCCCCTTTTTTTCTTGACGTTTCGAAAATATCATTCATCATGGCATTTTTAGGAGCAATGTACATGTATGTCAAAATGGAAGACAGACTGGGTTTTTGGTCTTGCCACTACGTCTTCAAGGGTTGGCCATTTTTTTGGTCTTTGTGATTTTATCTTTATATTGCTGTTTTCCTTTCTTTCCCTTGTTTCCCTGTTCTTCGTCTGTGTGATTCCTCATCATTGGTTACAGACCTTGTAAAGGAAGAAAACAATCTCGTTCGCTCGGATGTAAAAGAACGGCTGTGCTGGCTATTAGAATCACTGGGGTGAAATTGGAATGTATACCATACACGTAGACTAACTTTCTCTCACAATGTAATTGGATTCATTTCTAGGGCAATTCTATTTCAGCCTCTAGTCTGAGCAATATTTAAATGTCGTTTTCACTGCAATATCCAGCGCATCTGTCCATGAGACAAGGAACATTGTAGTCTGGGAAGGGGGTGGGTGTTTGTCACTTACTCAGCACGTCGGTGCGAGTTAATTCTAAAATGATGGCCAGCACAATGAACTGTACTAAATGTCTGTGCATCCTAGCTGGGAACAGAGTTATTTTCAGATTTATTGATTAAGGCTGCCACTATAACAGAACGTCCTCATAATCTCTGTTTAAGTTAACGACATCATTAAGATGTCATTATAGTTTGATGTGGTTCCACAATGTAATCGATACAACACAACATGAGATAAAGCCAGAGAGGAGGACGTTACAAGTTTGAACAAAAATTTCAATAAAACTAAATAATAGGTCATTCTGAACTTATTGATCTACTTGTGGTGAAGAATTTAACTTTACTCTAGGCATTGAATCACAATCATGTTTTCACATTAAGAAACTGACACATTCATGACAGCATAGGTTTTGGCAACTTGTTACCTGTATCGCTATGAATAATATGTAGCGGAAAGTCTAAGATCAGTTTGTTGGTGGAGTTTAACACTGTCCATTTCATGCAAACTGCACGTTGTGATTTAGGTGATCTTCAATTTGTACGGTTTTGCGTTATTTCATTTCAGCCACAAAATTACCATCAAAGTTTCGAAGTGGCCATCGGAATAAACCTGAACAACAAAATCCCCACATTTTGGTGTTTCTCTTTTCAACTGACAACGATTTGTGTGTCAATCGCGGAGGACTAAACTGGGTTGGTGCCGCCACCTCTTCGCTTGACACAGTGCAGAACAAGAGCAAACTAAGAAATGTGTACATCAAAGACAGGTTGAATCCAAAGTCTGCACTATTTTAAACTCAAAAGATTTATAAGCTACCCTTCATCTAATATACTGCATTTTGACATTATTTGTTTCTCTCTGATGAAAGGTCAAATTACTTTGAAGGGCTGTTTCAGTTTTTAGCGTGTCAAAATATATGCATGTCTTTTCTTTTTATTTCTAGGAGAGATGAGCAGTTTACCCAAACTGATTGTAGCAACAAGGCCATGTAGTTAATACTCATCATCCCACAGAAATGTGTCCATCGAACCGTCTAATATTGGGAGAAAATGGAGACATGGCATATCGTGTCGTCTCAATTAATGGAAGCCCGGGAAAGATGATTGTGTATGTTTAAAAGCCATTTGTTCAGAGAATTCCAGTGTGTAGGCGGTCTCGGGCGATTTTTCGTGCAATGAAGTAAACTATACTGCAGTAAACATTTTCTTTCGTTTCTATGGATTTAAGAAAAAGTCTTGGAATTCGGCTTGCGTGATGGAAAACTCTACTTACGCCACAATCTACCCTTCTCACCAAGTCACTTGATCTCTTTATTCTTGTCATCACTGACGAGCGGCCATTCAGAGCAACGACAGGAAATATCCCAATCCGGCCCTTTGATCCATTCCAAATAATAGGTCTTTGTTGTTATTATTGTTTTTGCTGTTTTATTTTTCTTTTCTTTATTTTTTCTTTTCATGTCTGATACGCCCTTCAAAGGCACAACTGAAAGCCCTTCATCGAGGCCCTCGTTTTACAACGCTGCTTTTATCCGCAATACTTTTTTTGCGTACAGAAACAGTGCACTCTATTCTTTTGCAAGAGAAAAACAGCCAGTACATAGTTTTTTGTTTTGTTTTGTAACCATGCAGACAAAACTCTCTAGATGGAGCGATTTTGTATCGGTTATTTGCGCGTGCAAAGAGGGTTCGACTAACAACTGGTCACCAAAAACACTTCCGCGTGACTGATCATTTTGCAGCAGGGGGCGCAACTGTGCTCAACAGTAAATTTTTTATGTCTTCCATTTGTTCTTATGAATATCTTTCTTTTCAATTAAAGTTTTAGTTTTGCACACAATTTATTTCCTGTGCAATCTTTAATAAAAGACGCTGCTTCTCATTTTATACCACCTCGGATTTTATCTATTATTTCGAATAGTGAAGTCTCTTTTTATCCTCCACAGAATGTAGAGCTGCCTTGTTGGCCATTTCATTCCCCAGCGTTCCCCACTTATGTAAGTGGTAAATGATTGTCTTGCCTGTGCTGTACATGACACAGGAAGATCAGCCAGACTGTCTGCTTTAAGCTGAATGTCCAGTAATGTAATGGGCAGCTGAATTAGGAACTGCAGAAATACAGCAGGAAAATTTCTTCAAACAGCAAGAGACGCTCACTGATGAGAAATAATACGTACCATTTTTTTTCCTGAGCTGAAAATCTAATTTATCTCTGTGGTTTACAAGTGCGGTCAAGTGCAGACTTTTTGGGAATTGAGGAATTTATAATGGAACTGGTGGGTGAACGTGTAATCATCTAAAACTTCGCGACTGTGCGATCAAAAATTGTGGAATTGGTTGTACTGCCTCAAATTTTGACGATAATTTACGGGCATACATCCATTTTGGACAAAGGTCAGTCTTAAATGGGGCTAGACGGTGAACGTGTAATCACCTAAAACTTTGCGACTACACCATAACAATTTTAAAAATTATGAAATTTAGTGTACTGCCTGAATTTTTGACGATGCATTGTGTGGACATATCCATATTGGACAAATGTCAAGTCTTTAGTATTAATTAAATACCATTTTTGTGGCGCAAAAAGGAGACCCATTTCGTCGAGCACCGGTAGAATCAAAAGTGTGATCGACGAAAATTTGGCTCTTTGCCTACTTCGTCCCCTCTTCGTTCTTCGTCTTTCTTAAAACGTTCTTCACACATTGCTGGTCGAAAATAAACTTTAAACACCACATTCATGTATTCTCTAAGGATCCGCAGTGTGAAAATAAGTTTTCTTAGTATTTGCATCGAATCCAAGTTCTGTTATGGGTGTCCTGAAATCGAAATTAGGCTTCAAAATATCAAATCGAGATTTTGTATTTTTCTTTTAATTTATCCATTTAAGAATTCTATTTTACTAACCACATACCAATATTTTGAATGTTTATAACCTATGGTAGTAAGAAACTCCTTAGGTGTAGTGACGCAGATGACGATTCTTTCATTAGAAAAATGCCTTTTAGTGAAGTGGGGTTTAAGAAAGAATCATGCCGTTGGGCCTCAAAATTAGCCCTAAATGACATCTCAGTGTGGCCACCAAAACCCACGAGTTTTAGTGAATGCTTGGTATCGAGACCTTTATGTATATGTTGTCCACATGTCTAGGTCTAGGTAACAGGCCTGAGACATCCATTTCCTTATATATATAAACATACAGCATCACCATAATGACATAGTAAAATGTTGTAGGACCTTCACCTCGCTTCTACCCACAATCTAATTAAT
Organism: Onchidella celtica; assembly: GCA_963931925.1. Lineage (NCBI taxonomy): Eukaryota > Metazoa > Mollusca > Gastropoda > Systellommatophora > Onchidiidae > Onchidella > Onchidella celtica. The sequence continues at coordinate 21,654,633 of OZ007581.1, read as the reverse complement.
TGGTCGGCTGTAAACAGAGCAATACATTGAGCCTTCTCATTGGTTGGGGCGAAAGTCATGCCCTCCATATTCACCAGATTTAGATCGTGACCTGCATAATAGCCTAAAGAATACAGTGTCAGCTCACTGGACAATGCTTTTTGTTTCAAGTTTTTGTTTGTATAACTTTGCAATATGACATGGAATATGTCACCGTTTGTGAAAGATGTCCAAGTAGAAAGTCACAGAGCGCTCCCTGCAACTGCAAAAAGTAAGACAAGCGATCTCAAGAAGGCGTAGGCCAGCACCAGAAGAAGAGTGCTGATTGTGTTACATTGTTTTTATTGTGGATAACTGAGTGACCTGTATCTAAGCAGAAAGGCGAGATGTTCTTCATTAGTCCTTTAAGTACCTGTCGCTGCATAAGTTCACATGATACAAGCCCCCCCCCCACCCCGCTTTTTCCCCAGTGTATCACACCCACTCACGACTTTTCTATATCCCGCTCTATCCTATAACTTATACTATTTCACCCCCCCCCTTCCCACTCCCTCTGTCCCCCTACTCCTCTACACACCACTGTCAAAAAGCTTTGGTAGTGTGCAAATCACTGTTCAGGCCCTGCATACCAAGCAGGGATGTTTTGAGGTATGTGTGACACTTTTCAATGACATTTTTAACATTAAGCATTTTCAAATGCGATTTTCTCGAAATTGCACTTTTGATCAGTAATTTATGAACTAGTTTTTTTTATTTATTGGCCAATTGGTATAATATTTGGCTAACACCATGTTTGAACAAATGAAAACATTCATACGGAAGGAAAGGAAATTTGTTTATCTTTTCATTTTCTAAATTTTTTAATTTTTTTTTTGTGATAGAAAATAAGGGAAAATGGAATTCCGCTACATACCACTTTAAAAAATTCATAACATGAGATGTGTAAAACATATCAAAAGTCCCTTGTGTAGAAAGTTTTTCATTGGATTGAACAAAACATAAGAAAAGTTTCAAATAAATCCAGTCAAATTTGGCGAAGCCTTTCTATATTGAAGCTGACAATTTTTGGAGGACTCAAAATCCAAGATGATGGCGTTTCCATGGCAACCATAATATGACAAACATTTTTTTTTTTGCATTTTTGTTCAACTAATTCAGACATCGTGTATTCGATTATGATGTTTAAAATTGTCTGGTTCTTATAATAAGAAAAAATCACCATCAGGACACCACCCCCCCCCCCCACCCCCCTTAAGGTGACCTAGATCTAGATCTAGAGGTGGGCTCGAGCAGCCTGTGTGTTGTGTAGTGCACGAAAAATATGATTGTTGAATTAATATAAAATGTGTTCAGGTTATTTCAAGAATGTGGCAATATCTTTTGAAAATTGTGACAGCATTGTCAATTAACCTAAGCTTCGGGAAAATATGAGCACAATCTGGCTGTACAGAATCTGTCAGAAAGAGAGAAAAGACAGGTAGGAGAAATGGACGAGAGGGCTGGGTGTTGAAGAGAAAGTGGGGAGATGGAGGAGAAAATAGGGTCAAGGGAGGGGGGGGGGGAGAGAGAGAAAAAGAAATGGGGATGGAAAGGGAGAAATTGGTAAGGGATGGGGGTGGGGGGGGGGAGTCGGGAGAGGGAAGGAGGGCGAAATCAGATTTATCCTTTGGCAAGGTCTCATCAAGACTGCCCAGATTATGTCAAAAGACGCCCGCAGTACCGTTCGTAGAACGGGCGCTTTGGCTAGTACATGTAATATTATAGCTAGTTTAAAGCTGGCCTGAAATGATAGCATTCTCGGAAAACAACTCCCAAGAAGCCTTGCTTTTCAACAAATAAAATAATGGCGGGTGCTGATACACGCTAGTATATTTTCTCAAATTCTTTGATGATAATATGGTGAAGTTGCTAAGAGCTTTTAAACTGCACGAGAACAGTGTGGTTCCATTAATTCCAACCCTACACGCGACTAGGACTAGCACTGCCCTTCAGATTAACTGTTCGTTTGGAGTGGCAGAAAATGACCGGATCGAGTTCAGAGAAAAAACTGCATGTGGAATAACACTACAACAAACGCTAAACAAATGGAGTGTTCTATCGCAGTTCTGACATTATATTGGGTGGGAGGGGGGGGGGCAGGAGGGAGGGCGCGTAGAGGACATTTGCTCTTCGTCGGGATATTATTTCAACGTAAATAACAAAATAAAGCGGCAGGCGTTTGATACTGGATACTAGGAAACTTCCATGCGTAGGAACAAAATTTCCGATCTGTGTTCTCTTCAGTAAATGCCATTTAAAACCTTGGCGCTGAAAACATGACAGCGAACGCAGCACTTACAATTCGAAATACACGCAAAGAAACCTCAAAATTTGCGAAAATGAAGTCATGCGTCATGATCTGAGTATCTGTAGTAATAATCTGTGTATCAGTTGTTAAGTCAGTTGCTGGTTGCCAGCAGGTCCTGAAATAAGTATAATGATGATACTTCCGCTCAGAATCTGAACTCTTACCACAACATTCAAGTCTAGATATGATCTGATGTCCATTAGTGCACCATACACACCTGTCTTGGCAGGGAAATGGCGTCCAACTGAACACATATGAATCCAATCCAATCCTGTTGCAGATCCATGAACATTAATGGAGAATTCCCCATTTTTTTAAATAAGGAAACCACATCAAATGAAACGCTTACGGAAGTCACTCAAGTACATTCATGTGCCTCTGTATTATTGGTAGCAAATGATTTCTTTTATAGTAAACAGATAGACCAAAAGATAGGCTGGGCATGCCTTCATTAACTACCTTACCTAGATCCAGGAAGGTAGGGAAGGGGCAATGGGTAGCTGGTGAAAGTAAAGTTGCTGCTGTGTGCACCCTTCCCTCCCCTGCTTTGGGTGTGACACGGGACAAATTTTGCCATTTTCGCACTGAACTGGAAAAGGTTAGAAATATTAATGGAAAGCATTATTTTTATCAGACTGCTGCTCAACATAGAATGAGGCATTCGCATTATAGCTTATTATATATAGCATGATTAATGAAATGTATTTGTTAGCAACAGTGTGTCTCTTTTACTTCATCTTTCCATCGTGTCTTTCACGAGGGGCTCTTTTCGCCCCTAATTTGGAAGGATTGAGAAATATTAGAGGATTTTGAGAAAGATTTCTACTACACCATAACACAATGAAATTAGATATCATCGATTTTCCCTACGTTTGAGCTTCCATCCCAGCGTCAGAGATAAAATTTTAATGAGGTTTTCACTGCATAAACAATTAAAAATCCAACGTTATAGAAGGAACCAACTGTCACTCCAGCCGAAACGTAGAGAAACAGCGGTTTTAAGGACTGTGGACTTGACAAATCTTGCACTTTCCTTATCACTTAAAGCATACTTAATGCATTTACCTGCACGACAAAAATCATATAATACGAATATTCACTAATTATCTCAAATTTCCTTTTTCTTTAAATTACCACGAGTTTCCAGTTAGTGGAGATAAAATGCCACATCAAACGACAGATGTTGTTACAGCGAAAAATTGATCGCCAGTAATCAAATTCAAGGCAAAAAACAACAACAACAACAACAACATCAAGGTATAGTGATTTCTTTCATCCTGTAAAAACTGACCGTCCTAAATAACAAAATGCACTCACAAAACTAGATTGGTCGACCTGACAAGAACTATCATAATTATGTCCTGCAATTTTTTAAACAGTTCTAAATTAGTGCAAAACTTTCTTGCTGGGAATCATGGACGGGGTTTGGAATGTCTATATGAGAGAGAGAGAGAGAGAGAGAGAGAGAGAGGGTGGGGGAGAGACAGAGAGAGGCAGAGACAGAGAGAGACAGACAGACAGACAGAACGAAAGAGAACGAGAAAGAGAGACACGCACAAAGAGAGAGAGAACAGGGCAGGAATGAGCAAATGATAATTCAACACAAACCAACAAGGGTTGGAAGCAAAAATGCCACAAAGCATTTTGTTCAAAAGTCTTTGACGGTGTCAAAATGACGCGTCTTCCTTTTATTACCGAGAACAGTCAAACCATAATAGGACTGCAAAGTGAGAAGAAATGATCATCTGAAAAGAAAGAGTCGGACGAGAGAGAAATCCTCGCCCTAGCCCTCAGTGTACAGCGTTCCACATGTTAACAGTTCTAGTTCACTTAAAACTAATGTCAAGTCAAACGTTTCCCTAATCAGGGCCAAACGTCCAAAAGCACTTTCGATTTGTGTCCGGCAGTCCGTAATGTTTGATGTGCCCCAAGGGTGTAGTCAACAAAAGTTGAAACAGGTTGACTGGCACTGCCCAGCGGTCATAAATTGATGCTGCTTGATCATTTGGATACATCTTCAATGAACTGATGCCAAGAAGCCACTCAGGTGGGACGCCTCTCAACTTTGGCTTAATGGATTGAATCTCAGAAACTCACGGGCCATATTCATTCCTCTTTGTTCAAAGCCGAGTGACTGAATCTCCTACTGAAATTCTCCCCGTTGATTTCTCGGTTCGTGTGTCGTACGGTTGATTGCTTTTTTATGGTAGTTCACGAATTTAAATGCATTACCTCGACAAACCATCGAACTTCTTGACACAGGAATATTTGACTTTGCAATTTGATTTTTTTTTTAAAAGGGAAAAATTTAAGCAAGAAATTACAGACAATAATGAAGATAATAAGACCGTTTTTGGATACACTTACAGACCTTCAAAGTAACGCCACATTTCTAATGATTACACGTACACATTTAATGACTCAGAATGCGTCAGGCTGCTCTTCAGCGAGTCCGGAATAAATCTTAATTATTGGTAACTGGACTTTGGAAAATCTGGTTCGATTTGAGCGAAGTTATCTATTAAACCATAGCGTTTAACACTTCCCCATTTTTTCTAATTTGGAAAGAGGAAGAAGCTTTAAAGCTTTAATTCTTGTACGGTAATCATAGATTTGTTTCTTCTTCATTATTTGCAGCATCTTCTAATGCTTTGCTGATCATGTAATACTGAGACAGCCAAAAGGTATCAAATTTGGGACAGTTTGGTCTTGAGGCAATGTGCTCGGCTCTCATGTCGAAGGTACCGTGTTCGATCCCCGGTCGGTGCAGGCATGTTGGAACTACATATTTATTTTATTTATTTATTTATTTGTTTATATTTTGTAAGGGGGGGGGGCATTCCTATCCCTGATCCTTTGGAAGGAAGGATCGAGCACCAAGTCTTCTCGGATAAGGACGAAAAACTCGGAGGGGTTGCGCACATTACCTTGGCAGGGAAAGTAGAGAAAAGCAGGCCGAACAAGGCCGCTGCCCGCTGACGCAGCGAACCTCCCAAAATAAAGATCTCAATTCGTGGCTGGTCATTCTCACTAAGAAGACACCAAGAAAACAAGAAAACACCAACAAGAAACAGGAGGCACAAATGCCAACGGCAGCGAACCTCCAAAAATAAAGATCTCAATTCCGCTGCCCGGGCCAAAATTCTAGTAAACTAATCCCTACTACAAAAACCCACAGAAACAAGAGCAATAAAAATAAAAATTAGAAAAACAGCAACAAGAAATGTGGGGTGTAAAACCAAGTTCAGCGAACATCCTAAAATAAAGGCATCAGATTAAACAGGTTGTTGTTTTTTTTTAACGAAAACATACATACAATACATACTATATATTTTCTTTTTCTGTTGATTAACACAGCTAGGTAGCATCAACCACAATTACTGCATCTGTTTCAGAATTAGAATGAGAGTCCCTCATTAAATCATATGAGAAATTTGCCTTGGTCAAGCAATAAGGAGATTGACATCTAATAGACAAAGTTATACTTGTAATGACGTAATGAACACAATAGTCTCTCTCTCTCTCTCTCTCACTCTCTCTCTCACTCTCTCACGTAATGAACACAATAGTCTCTCTCTCTCTCTCTCTCTCACTCTCTCTCTCTCCTCTCTCTCTCTTTCTCTGTCCTTCTCTCTCTCTCTCTCCTTCTCTCTCTCTCCTCCTCCCTCCCTCCCCCTCTCTCCTCTCGCTCTCTTTCTCTCTCCTTCTCTCCTTCTTTCTCTCTCTCTCTCTCCCTCCCTCCCTCCCTCTCTCTCTCTCTCTCATTACACCTGCACTCTCATATTTCTGCCAGCAACCAGTGGCGATAAGGGGGAAGTCTAGATCTAAAATGCTCTTAAAGAAGTAGGAACAACCAGATTATTCGTTCTTTGCAGTCTCAGAAATGAGGTGCCTACTTTTTGATGGCGTTGCATATTCACAATGTTATAGCCAATGGGACGAACATGCGATGATGAATTTTGTTCTCTGATGCCACATCGTTGTGTTTATTTTCTCATTTCACTTTAATTTTGCTGTTTTATCGTTTAATTTCTGTCTTATAGTATGTTATGTGTGTGTATCTATGTATACAATGTTGTATAGCAGAGAGGGAGGGTGAGAGAGAGAGTGAGAGAGAGAGAGAGAGTGAGTTGCAGATGGAGAGAACACGACTTTCTGTAAAGCGCCTAGAGCAAACGGTTTGGATTGGGCGCTATATAAATGATCTTCATTATTATTATTATTATCGTCAAGCTCGTTGAATGGGCGTAGCTGACTATTTACTAGTGGGCTGTTGTTAGGGGACGGTAGTGTAATTATAACGCCAAATAGAGCAAATACTCAGTTGCGGTCCCCGTTTATCTATTGCTTATAATGTAAAATATTTTTTTAAAATTTGAAATGTTTGAGCAAATATGCAGAAATGACGTAAAAGCAACATTTTTGTGATTACTGTAAAAACTCTGCTGTTTGCCTCACGTGAATAAACAGTTTCCGACTAAGGCAAATTGAAACATGCAAAGTTTGGCCGTTATTGATTAGGGCAAGCAGAGGATATTAAAAAGGTTGTAAAATCACACACCGTCGTACACATTTTTGGCTGTGTTAGTTGACCTTGCTATTTTATATTACTAGCACACAACCCACGACTTCACGGGTCAAGGGCAAAAATTGGATTCGCCCTACTCGCCCTAAATCTCTTTGGTCTTGTTTTGATTAGCCTTGTTTCCTCCCCATTCCCACCTCACTCCCCAGTCTCTCTTTTTCCACCCACCCTACCCCATCTACATGTAATTAATTTTCAAACTGAAGGGGTGTCAAATTGTCTCACATGCACTGGGCTTATGGAAGGGAGCCCAAAAAAAGTTCATTGTATTTTACCATCAAAACAATATTTCTAAAAGATTGCTTGAAACATCGGTGAATACAGCAGTTCGATTCAAAAGCGATTGGATTAGGTTATTTGACACGTAAGAAAATTGATTTTATAATTTTTGAAATTGTTATTCAGGCTGCGGACTTAAGCAAAAAAAAGGCCAAACTGCGCCACGATGAAATACTCCCGCCGATTTTTATTTTTTTTTGATGATAAGACTAGATGAAGTTTCCGGCATTACCGGGATAAACCTGTGAACCCACCGCTCCCTCGCTCTCTCTATCTCTCTTTTTGTCTCCAAAGCTTCCCATAATTATTCTAGACTTACTACAGATTTCATGCACATCAGAGCGCACTCATTTCTGGTAGGGAAATTGCCCGCACCGAACTGTGAACACGTAAGAATGTATGGTTTCCGGTGCAGTGAGCTTACTACTGGGAGCCAAAACAAAGATCATGGTATTTTACTTTTTCGCGACTTTTAATTTAAAAATACCTGAAACTAGAATCAACACAATCGGTCTATACAAAAGCGATTGGACTGGATTAGTAGACACTTAGGAAAATTAGTTTTATAATTTTTTTAACTGTCATTTAGGCTGTAGCGCCGAGCAAAAAAAGGGGCGAAATTGCACCACAATGAATTACTCCCGCCACTTTGTTTTTTTTTTATAACTAGATGAAGTTCCCAGCATTATCCGGGATAAACCCGTGAACCCACCGTACCATATCTCTCTCTTTTCGGCCTAGAAAGCTTCCAGTAGTCTACAGTCTTACTACAGATTTCATGCGCATCAGAACACTACGCACTCCTTTCTGGCCAGGAAATTGTGTGCACCGGCGTGAACATGTATTAATACATCATTTCCGATGTGGTGTGTTACTACAGGGAGCCAAAACAAAGATCATTGTATTTTACATTTTTACAACGTTTTAGTTGAAAGTACCTGAAACTTGAATCAACGCAATCGGCCGATACCAAAGCGATTGGACTGGATTAGTTGACACTTTGGAAAATTAACTTTATCATTGTTGAATCTGTCATTTAGGCTGTAGCGCCGAGCAAAAAAAGGGGTCAAAATTGCACAACAATGAATTACTCCTGCCACTATTTTTTTTTTATAATACTAGATGAAGTTCCCGGTATTATCCGGGATAAACCTGTGAACCCACCGTTCCATCTCTCTGTCTTATTGGTCTAGAAAGCTTCCCATATTCTACAGTCTTACTACAGATTCCATGCACACCACAGTACTACGCACTCACTCCTGATAGGGAAATTGCTTACACCGAATTGAAAGCGTATTAATATACGATCGTTTCCGGTGCGGTGGGCTTACTACAGGGAGCCAAAACAAAAATCATTGTATTTCACATTTTCACAACTTTTCATTTAAAAATACTTGAAAGTTGAATCAATACAATCGGTCGACACAAAGGCTATTGGACTGGATTAGTTGACACTTGAGAAAATTAATTTTATAATTTTTGAAACTGTTATTTAGGCTCTAGCGTCGAGCAAAGAAAAAGGATCAAAATTGCACCACAATGAATTACTCCCGCCACTATTTTTTTATTTTTATAATTTATAATAAGATAATACTAGATGAAGTTCCCGACATTATCCAGGATAAACCTGTGGACCCACCATTCTGTCTCTCTCTCTCTCTCTGTCTCTTTTTTTGGTTTACAAAGCTTCCCATATTCTACAGTCTTACTACAGGTTCCATGCGCTCCAGAACACTACTCACTCATTTGTGGTAGGGATATTGTGCGCACGGACGTGAACGCATACTAATATCGTTTCCGGTGTGGTGGGCTAACTACGGGGAGCCAAAACAAAGATCATTGTATTTTACTTTTTTGCGACTTTTAATTTAAAAATACCTAAAACTTGAACCAACACAGCTGGTCGACACAAAAGCGATTGGACTGGATTCGTTGACACTTAAGAAAATTAATTTTATAATTGTTGAAACTGTCATTTAGGCCCTAGCGTTGAGCAAAAAAAGGGTCAAAATTGCACCACAATGAATTACTCCCACCACTATTTTTTTTTTTATAATAAGATAATAAGATAAGATAAGATAAGCAATAGATGAATAGTGAAAACAACTCAGTGTTTTGTGTTTAAACCAAATAAACGCACCGGCCCTATCTGGTGGATTACAACTCAGACCAAATTTCACACGCTTGAGCAGCACCAACAACAACGGTTTGGGGACAAGGTGGTCTGGAGGCAAGGTGCTCGCCTCTCATGCCAAGGGTCCCGGGTTCAAAATCCGGGCTGTGCAGGCATGTTGGAAATTGGGATTTTTCTCATATTTTCGTGTCCCTGGTGCTATTGGGGGTTAGGATCGAGTACCTAGTCTTCTCGGATAAGGACGAGAAAATTCGGAGGGCCCCTGTGCACGTTGTGCACGTTAAAGATACCTTGACAGTTGAAAATCGTAAAGAGCAGGCCGAACAGGCCGCTGCCCGGGCAAAACTGAAATTAAAAGTAATACATTAAAATTTATCCCTTTCACCCCCCCCTCCCCCCCCCCCCCACCCATACTACCAACAAAAATTTATAACAATAATAATAATGGATGGCATTTATATAGCGTATATCCATTAAAAATGCTCTATGCGCTTTACAGAAGGAACATGTCAAAATACATGGGTAAACAATTACAAAAAATCAAACATGGTACTCTTAATTAAAATAAAAGGGGCATACAGAAACACCCTTATAAAAAGCTCACACACACAACCCACATTGGTACTCACATACAACGTCCACACACCCGCACGCGCGCGCGTACACACACAGATGGCAAGCTTGGATTGATGTACATTTTACTCACTGCTCAAAGCTTCCAAAATAAATATTAATATATATTCAAATATTATTATAATACTTCAGAATACAAGTTGTGAACTGCACCTAACAGGCTGCGTTACAATTTGCTCTGGGATAGAGAGAGGCAGAGAGAGAGAGAGAGAGAGAGAGTGAGAGAAAGAAATAGAGAGTGAGAGAGATGTAAATCGAGTGAACAAGACTTTTTGTAAAGCGCCTAAAGTGAACTCGTTTGGGTTAGACGCTATATAAATGATCTCCATTATTATTATTTGAAATTGAATTGAATTCTGTTTCTTTGCAGGCACGTTCTAATATAGATTTCAATCACAAATAATAGCCAACGTTGTCAATTCAAATGTTGCACATTTCTACGTAAACTTTTTAATTTTATAAGAAAGTACCTATATGGTACTAGGAACTGAATATTTAATTCGTTCGTATAACAAAAAGGACGCTTTTTTTTAAATGTAAATGCCGAAAAAAAAAGTGAAATTCTTAGGACAACGAAACATGGGAATGCTGCATATGATAAAATATCCGAAAAAAAAAAGTATTTTACAAGTAATGTACGCATTTACGATTGACAACATTTTATATTTCGTTCAAGAAACACATTCAAACTATATTTACGAAACTTTATTTAGGGACGTGCTAGGATTTTCGTCCCACCGTTTAAATAGAGTTAGGTGTGTATATATTTCATTGCGTTTGCCTGAAGTTCATTGCCTCGTGGAGTTTTATTAACACACCGGTTTGCACCGCTTTAAATGGGTACGAGAATATATGGGTAGAATGCGCATATCCACCATCTTGTCTGTCCGGACCCACTTAAGGCGTCGCAAACCAATCGGGGGCGAGTTCACTACTGTAAACAATGACACGTATGTATACGCACATGGGAGACGTTCGGCCAATTCTTTCACTTCCTTTCTCTTGTTTACACGGATGGTAGGGAATCGGACCAGTTTGGATACATCCTTTCCACCTCTGTCACAACAGTCAACTGCAATGCAACCAGCAGGCATTTTAACTGCTTAGACACATCTCGAAGTTACACTCATCAGCTGATCCACCGGCCATCTTGTTTGGCGGAAGTACAAAACAAAACTCTGTGACGTCATGCGCATTCTACCTATATCATATAATAATGGAGCTTGGACCCAACTTTGTTCCCGCAAATGCTTTTTTACTACGCAACGTAGAGAAATGAAACTTGGCACATGTATGTAAAATTTATTAAGCCTGTACGTGTCGAGCTCATTTTTTCCCGAAACTCTTTACTTTTCCCAGAAATTCAGTTATAATTATCAGTTATCAATTCATGATTGCGAATACGACGTGATAATGTACTTCCGTCAATTTCGTCATTTCCGCCTCTTACCGGAAATGTAAACTAGAGTTCACGATCCAGCCACGCCAAGAAAACTTTGATACCGAGTATATTGTTATACAGATGAGATGAGTGCCATTCATTCATACCAAGAAAACTGTGTAGAAATATTTAGAGTGTGCTTCAAGCTCGGAAGGAAATATTTTTTATTATAGACTAGATCTCGGAGTGTCAATCATGCCAAGAAAACTTTGTCGAAAGGCTAGATCTAGGCCTCTCACGCCTCGAGGGTCGAACTAGAGCTAATGCTCAAAGTAGTCAAAGAAAGGAAAATGTAGAGCTAATAATAATATTTAAAAAACCACGTGATTTTTAATAAGACCTACTGCCTCTCACACAGCTCGGGTTAGCGTGACATTTTACATGTGCCCTCCCCTCGACCCCCAAAAGGTTCTTTTTCAGATTTGGAGTCTTGAAAAGGTGAGGGAGTATTTTTTTGAGTTTGGGGTTGCTTTATGCCGCTAATTGAATACCTCCGATTCTTCATTTTTACGAACACATGGACCCATGAAAAATTCTCGGTGCGCACTACTGTGCACTGCATACTACTGTGATACTATCCTATCTATCTATTGATCGCCGATTTTATGTGGATGACCCAAAGTGTCTCGACATCAATTCTTTGTGCTGATTCCTTTCGGTCTGGGCTGGTGAGCTTTGTTTTTTACCATTCGAAGAATGGGACAGTTACTAGTATAAATAATACGCCACCGAAAAACATTAATGACTATGCAATTATGAGCTATCCCACAATTTACGTGGGGCAGTTTAAGGATTCTTATAATTAATGGCTGAAATATGATTTTAAAAAAGTTATTACTTGAGGCAATTTTGGTAGAATTAGCCTATATAAAACTTTGAGCTAGACCAGACGGAAAGAAAACGTCAGTCAGTTATTATTTCTGTGCTACCAATAGTATAGGCAAACAGAGATGAAACAGGTGATGTTTGCCAGTTTGCCAGCCACACCTTCAAACATGTATGTCATGCTAAAACCGATGCTCGCACAGATTTAGTCAGGCTATTCTAACTTCACACTAGCGGTCGCACTAGCACTTGAAATCAAACACAAACAGCCCCCCCCCCCCACCACCATCAAATTAATTGTTGCCGTGTCTATATATATAGACAAGTTGGAATGTGGTGGCACAGCAACGACGGTCACAGCCGACATAACAACATTAAAGCATCCCCTTTGCCATGGAAGATAGGAAAGGGAGTATATAGCCCACAAAAGGTTGCGTGTTCTGGAAAGAAACTTCATCTGACAAGCATCAGATCTGATGCAATTTCATTAGCATGGGGTTTTCATGCAAACTGGTCCCAATATCAAAGTCTCTCACATGTTGAGAATAGTCAGGTTGTTTCAAGAAGTCCATGTGACCGGTGAATAAAATTACAAAAGGGCTCACAATAAGAAAGCCGCCCCCTCTCACCCCCCCCCCGGCTCTGTTGTGATATTACAGAAAAGGCCCTTTATTTTAAAACATTCCCCTACTACAGTTTCGTATTTTTGGGTATAAACAATGTTGGGATCAATGACATATCAAGGACAAGTATACTGGTTATAATTATTTAACATTGCCGTAAAAACAGAATTCTAGGTAAAGAATCTTTTGTCCTAGCGTGTCCCGTGATACCACGTGTTCGATAATTGTATAGTTTGGACACCTGTTGTGTAGTAGTGAGGCGATCTTTGTTTTAAAATGCCCAGTACAATATGGCGTGTGAACCCACGAGGTGCTCCGTCCAGAAGTGGAATTCTGGCCCGTGGGGAAAGAGGTAATAATAATAATAATTGTTTTAATGATAATAATGATGATCAACATAATAATAGTAATGACAATAACTGAAAGTATTCAAAAGCGATTATTATATAAGCAATCAATATACGTCTTAAAAATAAACATAAAAATCTATATTACTCACATCGAACTGTTTAAAAATTACTTCTATATAAAAAAACAGCAAGGAAAAAAAATTCACTGCTGCGAGGAAATTTCCAGACTTGAAAAAATTACACGTGAAAGATAGTTCCTTTTACTACTATGTGTATTCCTTTGACATGGAAGCGAAGTGTCGTAATTTTGTAATAAATGAAAATAGGCCTAAAAATATCGAATAATGCTTTCTCCTCAACAATGATGGCCTCCCTGCTGCCTTTGTTTTGTTTAGACTTTAAACTTCCGGTTGCGTTTCAAAGTTTGAAGGCATGAGTTTCTGTGCCGTCTGCCTTATGCGCGGGCCATGCAGGTGTTACTGTGCCAGTTGTGAGTTGTTTTCTACCCAGATCTACGTAATCTGTGTGCCGATTGTGTGTGTTGTTTTCTATCTTGAAATACGTAATCTGTGTGCCGATTGAGTAACAAGATCTAGATATACTCAGCAAGATGATATTGCAACCCTTTCTTTGAACGGGTCCTTACACTAGTATTTATACATAAACAGATATAATAGTTAAAGAATAATTAGCACAAAATTCGATGCAGCAGTGGGTAAATAATTTAGTTATACACCTGTAAAAATGAATGGTGACAAAGCACGTTTCTAGCAATTCTAATTACTAATGTCTCTTAAAATGCACTTCAATTCTGAAATGTAACGCATGCATTGAAACAAAACCCGATGACTGAAAAATTACAACTGGCAGCACACACTTCAGCCCACAGTATTCCCTCCCGCTTTCCATCCCTCTAAATACCCATAAGATGTTTCGAAACATGCTTTGAACAACTTTCATGAAAATGAAATCCAGTCATTCATTCATGTTGTCTCTTTTACATATTAGGACCGCATTTATTTCGACAGAATAATTTTATGGTTGGGGAGGATTCTTTTGTGTTTTTTTTTCGATGGGTTTTGGGGGCGGGGGCGGGTTCTATAATGCCACACCAGCTCTCTCTCTCTCTCTTTCTCTCTCTCTCTTTCTCTCACCCTCGTTCTCTCACTCTCTCTCTCTCCCCTCTCGTAACATCTGTATGTAAGGAAAATATGGGCACATCTGAGATTATACAATCTATCTGAGAGAGAGAGAATGAGGGAGAGAGAGAAGGAGGAGAAAGAGGAGGCCAGAGAAAGGAGACAGAAGCAGGTTCATCTCAAGCAAAGCGAGATGCTTCAGCTAGTTGTGAGAGAAGTGTACATTGCAAGCCTTGTTAGTGTTCTTATTTCAAAGACTGCCGGGGAAAGGATATTTATGTTACCAAATGTAACATGTAAATGAAAATAGCAGTTCTTGACGATAAATGAGCAAAAACATGTTTGCAGGATATCTGAAACATTCATAATTGTTTTCCCTGAAATCTGTAACAAAAAAGAAATGCACGATGAAATATTTGACATTCATTATTCACTACGGCGGGGCAGGACTTTAAATTTACGGCAATATTTTTTGTAATCCAAAGTTCAAACGTATCGTGTGGGAATTAGAACTACGGAGTGCAAAGTACGAAAACTGGAATGAAATAATTGCTGTTGCCTGACAGGGAAACTACAACCTCTAAGATTTCCTGGATTTCGTGTTTTCAACATCATTTTCTTTGCCAATTTCTCAATCGCACCAAGACTAGCGCACTGTTTTGCTATTACTTTTAGGGATGGTGTGGGGTTAATGTCTTATAGAGACAATTTCAATCACCGTTGGAATAATGATCGGGTAGAACAAAACTGAAACCACAGGAAATTGCAATCAGACAACAAATCCCACCACCCATCACAGAATGCATAATTTTCAACAATCCTAACGCGGTCAGCTGGTTGAATCCATGTTTCTCTCTCCATGTTTCAATAATTATGTGGCTGTTGTAAGGGGTATTTTACATGATCAGCTATAGAACACAACACAACACGGTGAACACAACACAGTGAACACAATTCAGTATTTTCTCTACTTAGCTTTGTTATTGGTCTAGGGTCCTCTAACACCAAAGGATCTAATAACGACCTGCACCTTGAAGGTCATACACAACTTTCAGTGACTGTAAAAATCATTTCCTTTCTAAACAAATATGAGTTAATGAGTTAAAAGTGGGACTTCAATTTGTTGGCTTCGTATTATCTTAATAAAATCACTGGCATGAATATTCACAGTCAAGTTCGCCCAGAAATGTGAGATAAGGCATTACGTGGTGCCCTATTTAAACTCAGTATGCACCATTACTGGGCACTATTTTTGACCTTTTGCCTGCGCGTGTCATATCTGCGAAGACTGCCATCACTAAAGTAAATTTATGATTCAAATTACGGATTGTTCGTGTTGTATGATATCGTCTCCTCTGTAGTAAACACTGATCCAGGAATTTAGAACGCACAATCTATTGGCAAATAACGGAATTTTACACCAAGCACAATGAGAGTCGTTTGTAATTAGTCATGGAAACGTCATTTACTCCACCAAAACGTAGTGTTTAGTGTTATGCATTAATTAGTCAAGTTTGCCTCGATCGACTTTTCCGGGAACTATATTCACGAAGGGAAAAATCTGTTTTTACAGGGTATGACCAACTACGGTGAGAATAGCTTCTGATCATACTAGAACTAAAATCATTCGGAATCGTAAACAAGATTCCCATAAACCACGTTTATATCTTAGCTGCCGAGCTGATAGAAAGATCTAACCCCTCAGTGAAGATCATTCTGAAACAGCAGCAACCAAAAAAAAAAAGGCAGTTTTTTTGTTTGTTTTTTTGGTATGGTTTCATACTATTTTCATTTCAACGGGCCATTGTTCGCAGCTGTCATGATGAATCTGTTTGGTAATGGGCAAGCCTTGTCGGGGAATTCGGGATGTGACAAAGTACGGCTTCTTCATTAAAGCAAGTCTGACATAGGGGATGATCGGAAAAGAAGTCTTACTAAATAGAACGCTGAAACACAAAGGAAGTATACAAGTCTAAAAATGATTCCTGTCTTTCTTTATTTATCGAGCCAATCAGTTCAGTTGTGTCAGAAAATTGCTTCGATTGCACGTGGGGAGTGTTAGCGACTCTGGAGAGAAGGTTCAAAACAATCAAAAGTTGGAAATTACAGGGCTCGGAAAATCCTCTCCCTTTCTCGAGCAGATGGACAAACAACTATTTTTTAAAAAGTATACAAAGACAAGACTGTTCACATTGTGGTTGACAGAGTGATTGTAAAGATCTAGCCGGTGTGGGTTTTTTTAGCTTCGTTTTTGTGCAAATTAAAATAACAAATGTAAAAAATGATGCCCCTATGTCAAGGGTATTGATCTGTTCTGCCAACGCCAACTGTCCGCAGCCAATGAATAAATTTTGTGTGACACACGAGGCTGAGAAATGTTCCTATGAAGATCACTTTCTTCTTAACAATTCTTGCTGAATTTTTCACTCCTCGTTGTCCGTCCTTTCTCGGTTTTTTTTTTTTTTTTTGTGGCTGAAATGGTCCCAGGTTGAAAAGTAGTAAAATTGTGACTTTTAAATCTATTTCTCAGAACATATTGCACACCTATGGTGCTTAAATTGAGACTTTTTAATATATTTTTCAGAACATATTGCATACATACATCTGTGATTGATAATATTAATGCATGGCGTTAGTCAGGATATGGGCCGAACTACAGTAAAACCGTCTTCTGTCGCAAATTTTATGGAGTAGAGACGGGTGAAAATAAAACAAGGCGTGTCTTTCTATTTTTTGCGTAGTCAGACGGACCTTTTGCAGCATTACATTTTGACACGCTTGGGGAATTGTATAATAATTGTAATGCGTATCTATATATCTAGCTATGTATCTATATATGTATCTATATAATTAATATGTATTTATATATGTATCTATGTATGTATCTATCTATGTATCGATCTATGTTCGTCCGTCCGTACATCATCCATCCATCCATTTATCCATATATCTATCCATCCATCTATCTATCTATCTATCTATCTATCTATCTATCTATCTATCTATCTATCCATCCATCCATCCATCCATCCATCCATCCATCCATCCATCCATCCATCCATCCATCCATTTTTTATCTATCTATCTATCTATCTATCTATCTATCTATCTATCTATCTATCTATCTATCTATCTATCTATCTATCTAGGCCAGGTTATGCCCATGCCTAGGTTATAAACGCATCCCATCAATGGTGCTCCCCACAGCTTGATATAGATTTAATGAAATTTGATTAAATGAAAAAAAAATAATAAGTTAGATTTATTCTTTAAATTCAGAAGTAGTTAAACAAGTTTTAAAAAACAGTTCCATCCGAGTCGGTTCGATTCGCTAAATTAAGTCCGTCGACTTGCGCGCGTATCATTCATGTCAACAGTGCAACTATCCGCATCAGTCTTCTACAGTTGAAAGAAAAAAGACTAGTACCACTGAGCTCTGTGAATAGTACTCACCGTGTTTATACGCGCGCAAGTTGTGGACATAATTATAGTGAAATGAGGAATGGTCCGTCTTGGTATTCTATGTCTCGGAGTCCACATAATAAATCTACTTCCATATTTAGCAAAGACAAGCCCCTCCTCCACCACCACCCCCCCTCCCCCCAACCCACTCCTGCCAAAAAACCCTGCCTACCTCACTTCACCCTCGAACTACTTGGATTTCTTCTCCCTCTTGTTTTGATCGGTGCTACTTTCTCCCTCTCCCCACCCCTCTTTCGCAAATCTCTTTATTTATTTTTTTTTTGGTATCCGCCCTGTCCCATCTAATTAAGCTTCAAACTAAATGCGTGTCAAATACAGTCTTCCACGAATTGGTCTCATCGAAGGGAGCCATCATAGTCATAACATCTTTAAAAGATTGCTTGAAAATTCAGTGAAACCAATACAAAAGCGATTTTCCATACAAAAGCGAATAGGTTAGATTATTTAAAGACATAGATCTAATCTAAAAAAGAAATTAAGTTTATAATTGGATTATTTGAAGAAATAATTTAATAAAATTAATTTTATAATTGTTCAAACTGTTACTGAGGCTAAATTGCATTACAATGACATACTCGGGCCACTACGTCATTGTTTTCTTTTAATACTAGTGTAAGGGCCCGTTCAAAGAACGGATTGCAAACAACACGCACAATCAGCACACAGATTATGTAGATCTAGGAAGAAAACAACTCACAACTGGCACAGTAACACCCGGATGGCCCGCACCGTGCATAAGGCAGAGGGCACAGAAACTCATGCCTTCAAACTTTGAAACGCAACCAGAAGTTTAAAGTCGAAACAAAACAAAGGCAGGAGGGAGGCAACCATCGTTGAGGAGAATGCATTATTCGATGACGTACTCTCTCTCTCTCTCTCTGACAATAAAAGTAGTAATCTGCGGTCCTGCTTCAGAACTCATGCGCGCCAGGACACTGCGCACCAAGCTTGATATGGTTACTTTTTATGACATGCACGGTACTAAAGTCGAAACAAAACAAAGGCAGGAGGGAGGCCATCATTGTTGAGGAGAAAGCATTATTCGATATTTTTAGGCCTATTTTCATTTATTACAAAATTACGATACTTCGCTTTCATGTCAAAAGAATAGACATAGTAGCAAAAAGAACTATCTTTCACGTGTAATTTTTTCAGGTCTGGGCATTTCTTCCTCGCAGCAGTGAATTTTTTTCATTGCTGTTTTTTTTATATAGAAGATAAATCAGCAGAATCTATTATATATTTCAGTAACTTGCAACCTTTGGCATGAATAACTGACCAAACTATACACTCTTCAGGAATTAAATTTGGCAGGAAGGTGGCAATTGAGATAAGGAAGATGATGGCTATAATTAAAAGTTGTTTACTTCAAGCATGAGATTTAAAAAAAATAACAATGTTTATTGCTATGTAACATCTGTATTTTTGCATGTTTGTTTCGTAATATATAGTACCGTGCATGTCATAAAAAGTAATCGTATCAAGCGTTCAGTTTGGTGCGTAATGTTCTGGTGCGCATGAGTTCTGAAGCAAGACTGTTGTTTATTACTTTTATTATACTAGAAAGAGAGGGGGGGGGGGGATTATATATTTCAGTAACTTGCAACCTTTGGCATGACTAATTGACCAAACTATACACTCTTCAGGCCTTAAATTTGGCAGGAAGGTGGCAATTGAGATAAGGAAGATGATGGCTATAATTAAAAGTTGTTTACTTCAAGCATGTATTTTAAAAAAATAACAATGTTTATTGCTATGTAACATCTGTATTTTTGCATGTTTGTTTCGTAATATATAGTACCGTGCATGTCATAAAAAGTAATCGTATCAAGCGTTCAGTTTGGTGCGTAATGTTGTGGTGCGCATGAGTTCTGAAGCAAGACTGTAGTTTATTACTTTTATTATACTAGAAAGAGAGGGGGGGGGGGCGGGGGGAATCACATGATTGTTTATTCTGGGCAATGCCCGGTAGCTCATCCAGTTTACTACAATTGAAGACATCACTATGATTTATTTTTTCACACAAAGAAGAATTCAGTTTTCAGACTTACAAGATGAAAAACGAGGTATATTCATGCACTCCGCCCCCATCTGTCAGTTTTTTTTAAAGACAGGCCTATTGATTGTTACACTCCTCAAAGCCACATTGATAGCCTAGCAGAGATGCCCACGTGAGAAAGGTTACCAACGAGGATTATTACGCATGCGCGGATGCTCTGCATTCGTCCCCAAACGTTGTATTTTTTTTTCTCTCCTCTTTTCTTGCTTTTATTCTTTTTGTGTTACACCTTTGAAAGAGGTTGAGTGGGGAAACGAGTCTGAACATGCATGAAAATGCAAGTCTGAGCAAGTATGAGCGCTGGTTTGCGCAGCTGGGAAGGACAGTTGCATCATTCTGTTGTGTGGGTGAACAGCCAGTCACACATGTCCTGTTTTGTCGCGAGTGTTCGCACGTTCTTTCAAAATAAAGAAGTCCAAATAAATATGACCTGAATGTGGCGGAAATAGTTTATATTAATAATGAAAATTTAAATCTGTATAGATCTAGCACCCAATAAAAAAATTGCCCCCCCCCCCCCCCAGGTACTTAACAGAAAGTCTTGTGATATATAATTGTAACCCTGTGTTGTCATTACTTTCCTGTTTTATAAAAATGTACAGTAATTTTATTTGGGAGAAAACAAAAGGCAAAAACTAATTATATTCAATTTAAGATTCAACACATTTCAGAAAAAAAAAATTGGTTGGCCCCGGATTTTTTTTTTTTAGTCGATTTCACTTTTGAATCATGTGAGTACCCTTTCTAAGCTTGTCAAGGCGAACTGTTGACGGCTGATAATTATTTTTCTGATGTGCTTGTTTTGTTTTGTTTTTCTTTTTTTACCTATAACTACAAAGCAGAGTTTCTGCTTTCTAGAAAATTAATGTGTCAAAATAAACAGTGAATCAAACTCTTGTTTGCACTCTGGGTTATATAGTGGCAAATTTACGGTTGCAGTATTGCACTTATTGCCATGGCGATGGCAGCCATTCAGCCTTTTCCACTACTTCGACCAAATTCAGTATAAGGCCTCACATAGTATTGCATGTAGTTGTGGACTGCATCAAATGTTAAAGTTCTCCTGCCCCTTTCCAACCCTAAACTTATTTGATTTTAAAATTTTGAAATTTTGAAGGAATTGTTTTTGAAATTTTACTTACAACTTATGAACAAATTTCTACCTAATGTATCTAAGTTTTCGTGTCTATGTACAACTAAACTTCTCACTCTGTTTATCTGTTTGTACTGTCTGTTTCAAACTAGCCGAAACAATGCATCATAGCACAATGATTTTTGGATCAACATACCTAAAATGCTAACTCAAAAAAATTGCTTAAAAAATCTTAGGTGCAAATGCCAAGGGCAGTGATCCTCCACAAACAAAGATCTGAACAAGGTGTAAAAAATCCAGGTTTCCCCCGCCCCCTACTCCCACCTCCATTCTTCCTTTCTCCCTGCCATACAATCACTCTCTTTGCATCAGAACTTAAAGGGGGCCAATCAATAAAAGTGGTTGTTATTCTTCGGTCCTCCCCCCTCATCTATCAGCTATTACCCCTCACGAGACCCTTTGCACCAAAATACCGGTTTGTACAAAACGAATCGTCAACTGGCGATATTCTAAAAATTTCAGGACTTTCTAATCGCGAGCCAGCCTCGTTTTGATTCAGTTCGTCTCCGCGGATTTCACCAAGCAAGTTGGAATATTGAAGTCAAATCAAATTGTTTGCGATATCGATACGATAAAATGTTGCGTGTGTTTTTTACAGCTCAAGCTACCAATACAACGGCACAAAACAGTAATTTTCTCTTGGAAGCACGAAAACTTAAGTAAGGTGACCCAACGGGTCACATTGTTGTCTAATTCCCCTCAAGTTTAAGTTCTTAGCAGTTTCGGAGGGAGGAGTTCCGTATGCGTTACATGTAATTTTTACCGTTATTAAGTAAAGCTCACTGTTACACATTGTTCCCGACCTTATGACCAATTATCACTTCATATTCACAATAACATTTGTAACATACTTGCTAAGAAAAATAGTATAATCCAAGAAAAAAGTCTGAAGTGAGACAAAATCCGAAAACAGCTGCCATTTTGAAACTTACTGGGGAGAGGTCACAGTAACAGAATTTACCAAAAAGCGCGGCTGGCGAAGGTTTACTGAAACAAAACTTGATATAGTGTTCACGAATTTAAACTCACAACACATGGAATGGTCAGATGGACCTGGGGGCGTGAGGGTCTAGTCAGTTTGTATCAATGGGCGGTAGTCAGATTGACTAATCGGGCGAATAGGGCTGGGGTAGCCATTGGCGATCGACGTACACTCAAGTAGGCCCTCATTAGCTCAGATCATGCAATCTCCAAGCCGCTGAAATCGGATTGTTTCGCTACTAAGCCGATTCATAATTTTTAAAAACTATGCAAATTAACAAGGTCGGTAAATTTCCGTAATTTAGGTCAAGGTACTGACTGTGAGTATAAGTAAATTTTTACCGACAATCTGTTAACTCACCTGCGTTGCGAAATGGTTAAGACGTGTGATTCAGGAGCGAAAGGGTGTGGGTTCGGATCCGAATATGTTCATGATTTATGATTATTATGTATGTGTTCTCTTTCAGATGCTTCTAGCGCAGAGAAATCGAGATGAAATGGAATCGAGATAGAGAGGGGAGTGAGACACATAAGAGAAAACGAAAAATGACGTGAATTATTTATCTCTATTTCTTTATTAACCCGCCAAAAATACCTACCCCCTTTTTTTTTCAACCCCCTCAAAATAAACCCTCTTTAGCATGTAACGCATTCGGAACTCTTTCCGTTTCGAAGTCTTGAAAGTCATGCATAAGTACACTGCTATTAAACGAAGAATTGATTTAATACAGGGCATTAAAATGTTCATCTTGATCACAAATTTATACGAAATCTATACATTATGTGAACAAAAATTGTCCTGTCTACTGTTACGAAAGCTATCAAATACTAGCTGTGGTCCCCGGCCCTGCCCGAGATAAATCGGTTCGAATATTGGTTTCAGTTCTGGGTGGTTATTATGGACCTGCGTCATCTTGCCTGTTACTATTTGTTTATTTTATTTTTGTTTGTTTGTTTTTAAATAAGTCTTACTGCTCTGCCTTTGTGAGTTGACACACTGTGCATCCCGTACAACAGCATGATTTTGCGCACGGGTTAGTGTGCTTGATAGTGAACACATCGCTGGAAGTGATAACGAAACCTTAAAATGGCGAACCATGACTCGAAATAGATCTAAATCATGGCGAAACAATAAATTTCCAATAAAAAAAACTACACCGGTTTGAGACTTCTATTAAAACCTGTGCACCCTTACATCTATTCTGATGCACCATATAAAATTTGAAGTCTGAGTGTTGAGTGGTTCAGAAGCCTTTTGCAACGAAAAATCTCAAGTCCACAAAAAGATAGCATTGAAACTTCTTTTTGGTAACCAGGGAGTTTGCCAAATGGTCGTTCAGACTGGTTTTTATTGTTAGTTCAACACGTGCATGTGTGTATTTGTGAAGAAAACGGCATTATAATTATATAGAAGAAGTACCAGACCAACGTTTGTCCTTTGGAATGCGTTCATACTGATGAACATTTTATCAAGAAAGGAATGCAAGTACACTGCTCGCTACTCCGGATTGCAACAAGACTACATTTTGACTACAGTTGGATCTGAAGCAGTTTCTCCGGGTTTCAAGCGACGATGACGCAGAACTTGCTGAATTTGGGAAAGGATTCTCTTTGTCTGCCTCACCCCCCCCCCCCCTCCATCCCGCCTTTTTTACCCTGGACTATGCTGTGACAAGAAAGCAATTGGGCATGTAACAACCAATATCCAACATACTCACCGTAAGACAACAGGCAGCCCGCGGACTGAAACTTTTGGACAAGACCGTTGGACTTCATCATTTTGCAGTAGACTTCGATCGTCCAAGGTAAGCCTATTTGAGGTGACACGAGCGGTTTCTCACTCTCAATGTAAATTTACAAGTCACCTGCACTAAGAATGCACTTAGGTGAAGTGGCACCCTCTAGTAATGTTCCTCAACAGAATGAAAATCCCAGATAGATGACAATACTCTATGAGGACGGGACTGAAGGTGCGGGGACGAGGTTGGTGATGGTAACCATTACGTTGGTGTATAAATGGAAGAAAATTACTTATTGTCTATTTAAAACTAACACTTAAATCTTTTTTTTTTTTATCATAGGGATTCAGATACTCTTTACATGAAATGATACTAGCCGTCTTTCGTGCTTGGAATCCTGTGGATCTTGATGTTTAATATCTACTGACACGTATCTTTATATGGAGAGAACATAACTATCAGTTTTATGGACATCAAATCTTATCTTCAAATTAACGAGACAATTGTTTTTCAGCCGTGTAAAATGTATTTATTTCATCATTTACTAATGCACATAGCTCTATCGCTGGTCCAAATTTCATTTTCTTTAAGGAAGTTTAATCTTGGCCACATCGATCCTTTATCAGCAATGTTGCTTTAAACTATCATAGCGTACCCTTCAGCTATTACAGAGAACGTTTTCTTTTGTGTTGCCTTTGTGTGTAAGAGTAGTTGTGTGTGTATGTATTAGTTTCTTGGACTTTTTTTTCTTAATGCTCGTCAAAACCACACGCTGAACACCTGAATACTTAGCTTTCACCATATAAGGAATTTTTTTTCTCTGTAGAAGCAGAACACATAATTTTATGTATTCTGACAGTGTGCTCTGTCCATGTGTCTGAAGGTTATTCAGTACCTTGCAGGCCTACGATAAATTACTGACACAAAGGTCACGTTAAAGATAAATTTGGGGTTTGGGCAGGGGCGAGGCTTCCTCATAATCAAATAATCAGTAATTACCGTTCGAATATTAATTCTAGAATTACTGTGCTTTCCAGATCGAGTCCAACTCCAAGTCCATTTAGACAGTTCAGCACTCAATTCTCCCTCGGTATTAAAATTTGCGTTTGTTATATAGTCCAACATCCCTCACAGAAAAGCATCTTTATAGGGGCCTACACCTTATGAACTTGTCCATAATCAGTGATTAACAAAGACTACACCCAGAAGCTATCTTGAGCATAGCCTGTATTCGTCGACAGCAGAATAGTGGGGTATAAAGATAGGTTTATAATCAGTTTGACCTGATTTTTACATAGATTTATGCATGTTTTTCACTACGCGGTCGTTTTCATCCTAATCGAAAGGTAAAGGGTAAAATGAAAGAGTTTGTGTGGATTTTTTGGTTTGTTTGAGGTAATCTAAGAATAATTTACTCCACGCACAGTAAGAGCTATCAAAGCATAATAATATACTATAGTCTAGATCTAGACAGCTGTGATCAAAATTAGTCGAACGTGACTATCAAGAACATCACTTCACTTGATAGGTCGAGCGAACCTATACCGCAACGGCAGATAGCCGCTTCTCCGAGATCGCTGCACACAGTTGTGTCACAGAGATGCCAGTTAAGCACTTTTTGCCAATTAATGTTAATGGGTCTTTTTCGAGAAAGTTTATGAGATGGTAGAATAACAAAATCTCTGGCTATGAATATGACAATGAAAACTTGCCATTCATATTATATTTTTTAAAATAGATGAAAAATATGAGTCTGTAAGTCTGTTAGTATGAATGAATGGTATTTTCAGATTAGTTTGGCTTGTAAATTGCTGCATTCCTGTCCTGTCGCAAGAATAGTCCGCTCTTTAGATTTTGCAGTGCCTAGCAACCGTTTCATTGTTGTAGTCGCTGCATTTATAATTATGTAAATATGATGTAGCGATACGTCCTATTCTAAGGCTCTTACTAGCTTAAATTCTGATTACCCTCTGCAGAGGGCCACGCTTCGCCCCTGGGTTTGGGCAGATCGGCTGAAGTTTGACATTCTCCACACAAGAAAATGTCATTAGTAAACATAAGTGGAAGTACTTACGCTAAGCATCTCAGCCCCGATGATTGTGATCCCAAAGGCATGTTCAATTATCAAGAAGACCATGAGCAATCCAAGCGGGAATTCTACCAGCAGGAAAAGACCAACCACAGCAACCAGCATTAGAGTGGTACAGTTGGATTCTTTCAACTTCCGACTTTCACTTTTCTTGTTCTGCCGTAGAAGCTGCATACGCCTTTGCTGTGCAACTCTCATGGCGTAAATGAGTAGAGCATTCATTACTACCAGAGATACACAGGGAATAAGATGGATGAAAATGACCCGGAACCAGTAATAAATACTGAAGTACAGATTGAGATTCTCTTGCACCCACGATCTTTTCTCCATGATGCATGTTGAAACCGTTTTGTTCGGATTGAGTGCAGATGGCCACTGGGTCTCAACGGGATAGGGCTCGAAGAAACGTGTGATTTGACTAAGCGTGGCAATAACATAGATAGCTACAGTTCCATAGATGACATTTTCTATAGTGCACCACGTTCGAGCTTTGAAGGAGTGGCATACATAGATATATCTTTGGATAGCAAGAGCCATTGTGAGCCATATCGAAGCCGTGTGGAAAATCGTCGGGATATACTGGTGAAAAATCAGCACTACAGAACACCACTCGTAAGGCACCCACTCATAAAACCGTTCAGTTGCAAAAAAGTACATAAAAATTGGAACCGGAAAGAGTCCTGTAAACATATCTGACAATGCCATGGCCACAAGGATGGCGTTAGTAGGACTGCGCATGTGTGGCTTCAGTAACACGATACAGACCAGTGTGTTGTTGATGACTGTGAGAAATACCAAGACTGGTGACAGGTACCCATTCAATGGAACTGCATATCTGAAACATGAGCATTTAGACAAAGCGTTAATATGAGATTTTTAAATTTTTTTTTTACATTTTACTTGGAGCCAATACCAAGAGCTCATTTTGACTTGAGGTTTCAGTTTTAATAGTATACCTACTTTTTTCGAGGGCCAAGAAAACGTCTTTCTTTCCATTGTCATATATATCCTAAGAAATAACAGGTAACAATGAAGTTGTTGGTTGTTTTTTTTTTAACTCAGTCTTCTGACAACATCTGTAGTATTCATATTAAATGTTTTTTCATGTCGATGTTATTTGCCCAAAATCCAGAGCTGAGGCCTTTCTTTACAGCTAAGACTATTCAATACATTGGTAAAACCAATACTTTTATCCGCTTGTGAAATCTGGGGATTTTGCTGGAGCTTGGCCCATTGAGCGAGTCCATCTCATTTTTCTGAAGTCTATTTTAGGTGTAAGAAAAAGCAACTCCAAATGCTTTTGTATATTTTGAATTGGGAGTTCATGCTCTAAAAATTGAACGACAACTGAAATTCTGGGTTAAAAAATTAGGCTTAGTCGACAATAGTACAGTTACAAAAGTTTACAGCAAATTATTATCAGCCACAGAAAGCCATACAGGTACAGTTAACGGGGCTTCACTGTTAAAGAAAATGCTGGAGAAATCTGGATTCGGATATGGGAAAGCCAAAAGGTTGACCATACTTCGTTGTTTTTATTTGCATTTGAACAAGGTCTACGTGAGAATTTTTAACAAACGTGCCGCAGTGATTCATAGATTTAAGTGAGAATGGGCTATATAGGCATTTAGCTGTTGAATTTTAACCAGAATTCAGTAAAGCAGAAACATTTAATGATGGAGATAGCAAATTTAAGATTGGGCTCTCAAAACTTTTTGGTCGAGAGGGCAAGGCGGCAGAGGCCTAAACTGGAGTGCGTTATGAGACTGTGTGAGAATTGTAATGAATTAGAGAATGAATTTCACGTGTTATTATCTTGCAAAAAGTTCAGAGATATAAGGAAGCAGTGTTTGCCGTCTTAGCTAGTTGTTAGACCAAGCATGTTTAAGTTCATAAATTTTCTGTCGTCGATGCACGATAGAGAACTACATTAATTGTTTGGACTGTTTTGCCATAAAGTACTAAGCGAATACAGTAATGTCGCTTTGTGACTTCTCCTGGTGAGGTCTGAAAACTGAATTCTTCTTTATGTGAAAATGTAAATCTTAGCGATATTTTCAATTATAGTAAATTCACAACAGATAAAGGTGGGAAAAGATCGGTGGGGACAGGGGGGCGGGGGGGGGAGGTGAAAAATGATGGCTGTTACTGGTAATTACAGGTTGTATTTTACTGTATACTACTGTAAGCAGGTGTATAAATAGTAGTAGGCAGCAAGGAGCAGAGAGAGTGCATGACCGTGCGTTTTTGTTTTGTTTTGTTTTGTTTTTTAATGTTATCAAAGTTGTTTGCATGATTTTTTTGTACTTGAATTGGCCGTCAGGCCTACAATAAACTTGAACTTGTCAAACCATGCACAGTCATTATCTTCCTGTCTATTCAAGAATGAGTAACGTTGCCGCTTTGGAGTGTTTTTGTATCATATTTTGTGACGCCTCTTTCTTTCATTCCCACTCTAGCCCTCCTCCCAAAGGTCATTTTATGAATTTATAAAATTGATACATAAGATGTACGATCTTGGTAAGGTTCCACCTTTCTCTATCCATTTTAGTAATGCCATATGAAACATCATGCCATTCCAGATCACCCTCATTTCATATATCTTTGATACCTGTGAAGCTTTCAGAAAAGTAAAATTAAATGACGAGCCTGGAGCACTTAAGACTTACTGTGGGGGATTGTCCATATCCAGTCGTAATGGTCTCCCTTGTCCAGAGCAATTCCGAGGATCGTCATTTGCCATCAGACTTGAGCCATTTAGGGCAAAATACGCTTCCTCTTCCATCTCTATGAATGCCTCCGTTTCATTTCTCTTAAAATTAATACTGCACACATAAAAAAGGCATCTCATCACTTCCTGAACCCTGAAGGTGACGTTTCTGGGTGTGGTAAAAAGACAGTGCTGGGCACATAATTTGTCACAAGGAGACAGCATAATGCAGTTTCTTGCCAATGTCTACTGACCAGCCTAATGAATTATTTCTCCAGGTAAACTGTCGTTCTCTTTCTTTTGTTTTCCCTTTGCTCCTACTTTCTGGCGTGTTTTTCTTCGTTCTCTCTCTCTTCTTTTTTCTTCATTTAATGCTACTATTCTCTCTCCTTATCTCTGAACACTTTCTGAACTGATGATGTGTCTGCCTTGAATAAGTTCAAGTCGAATGTTTTCTCACTTTTTGCGATAAAACTGCTGTCCGTACGCACTTCTACTGTCACAAAACGAAATCACAGAATAAAACTATAGTAGGCCATGGAGAATGAAATTTAATTGTACTTGAATTATGAGAGCCAGCTAAGCTACCAAAACCCTTTTTAAAGTGAATTTGGGCCCAATTTTCAGACGTCTTGTCTTGTCATTCAGCCACTGCACTTCCTTCAGAGGACAAGAATAGTGAAGAGAAAAATTTGGGGCATGTGATATATGAGAGTTGGGACCTAAAAACACAAGCTGGCCAACTTTCACATTGCCTAGGCAATCACATTGGTTCGTTGACTGCGTTTTGTGTCTGTGCGCCGTTAGATTTACATTTGTGGAGATTTCTCTTCGTTCACTGCCTTAGTGCTCTTTCTTTTTTTTTTTTTAATGAATATGTAATAGATGTTATCACTGACTGGGTCATCGCTGTTCAAACGATATCTGAATTGCAGGTTCGAGCAATATGCTTCCGAGATGGATTGCATGAATCTGCTCTCCTTGTACAAATTGTCTTGGGCGCCTCGATAGGTTGTGCGTCTGGTGTATATTGATGCAAGTATGCTCAGTCTGAAATGATAAAGTGAGGAGAATAAGTTAACAACTCAGAAAGATATGTTCTTTGAAAACCAACAACAGAACAAAACCTGATTTGTGTGCGATGAATGCAGAGAATTTTTTTTAATAAATCAGTGACGTGTATAGACTTATTTTCACAAATATTCAAACCACGAACATATATTTCATGATGACCCAAAAATCATAGTGAACAGTCGCTAATCTTTGTGTAGCCTCCACACAAAGTGACCTAGGACTTTGCCAGGGACCTTCGTTTAAACATAAATAGTACTTCTTTTTCTTCATTCACAGTTTATAAATCTCAAATTTGGGGGGAAATAATCATAAACACAACTTTATCTTGGCCGATGAAAGGAAAAGAAACCACCACCTATGGCTCTCACCGCCATCCATTACGACTTTGAAGGGTCGACTGATTTGTACTACTTACAACTATTCGTTGACAGTAGAGGCAGCTGCGTACAGATTAATTCACTCTATATTATCGATGCGTGTCATCATTTTGCTCTGTGCTTTCTATCGATTCCTTCTAATTGTTATGGTTCTTTAAGGGAACTGGATTTGACAAAGAGACTTCCATGTTGTCAGTTGTTTCATTTTGCCCCTTTCAAGGCAATGTTATCTCTAGATATTTTTCTTTTATCTTTATCTGTTTTTTTTTTTTTTACGACGTTTATAACTTCACGCGCATGCTTTTGTCATTTGTAATGGATAATACATTCGTTTTACTATTACTTACATACATACTAAGCTTTCTCCTTAACCGTGCATGTAGTCCTTATTAAGCTGACATGATGAAAAACCTCGGCTGAATATTGTAAAAAAGCTAAAATGTCAATATATTTTTGTAGGAACATCATTTCGGAACTGCCAGTAATGCCGTTATTAAAAGGATCATTATGGCTCAACAAAATTGACAGAACCATACTAAAGTCTTACGAAAATTGAATGACATAATATTTTATCTGTATACGGTGGAGCACACTTTGTGATGTTATGATCATGTTAAGCTTACTCGTGTTCGGCGCAATGCATTCTGTCTGAACATCTTCCATTTTATGGCAGTGAATGAAAATGGCATTTTTTAATTATTTTTTTTTATGTTGTCTATTCAGGGTAAAAAATATCTTACTCAACATATTTCACTTCCCAACGAGACATGCCTTTACAATTGGACCGAAGAAGAGCCAGAAAGAGAAGGCACAATTGAAGAGATCTCAAATTTAACAGGAGTTTGGCAGAATGACATAGGTTATTGGTGTTGTTTTCATGCTTTTTCGAAACGATACCTAAAATGATATAGTCATCCACATTCAGAAACGTTTTACCTTTTAAGTGCACTCAGTGCATCTGCTTATAAAATGACTTCGTGAAATTATGTTAAACAATGCCAGAGATTTAGTCAAACTATGGTGGGTTTTTTTTGGGGGGGGGGGGGGGGGGTTAGTCGCTTTTGCTAAAAAATCATTCTATTTCACCTTTTTAGTCTCTCGGCAGGACCGACTATCGTCAGTGACTGAAGTAAAAATGTGAATGTTTGTGTTTTAACTTTATACGGCACTTTACAGCCATTTTGTGAGCGGTACCAAGATCAGTACGCACTTAATGCATGCGACTTTCAGATATACACGTGAATATTTTACACAGAATCGATTATGTAATGAACGTATAATGAGCTAAAATTCCAGGTGCAGGAGAAATGTACCAGCACTGTATCATCATATCTGCGAGATTTTCACTTTCGTATTTCCTTAAGACCCTCTATGCCAAAAGCATTTCTGGTTTGTGATTTTTTTTATAAGAGGGACATCACAGGCGACGATTGCATATAAGAGTGCGAGTTTTATCTTAGGACTTAATCTAAATTAGTCATCTCGATGTAAATACGTCATTTATTGACATTATTCAAATACCTTTATCTTCGTCATTTGTGTTGTGTCAGTATTCATAGTAAAATGCTATAGCTCACTTCGTAATCCGACCACTGTCTTATATTTTCTTACAGTAATACTGTATTTAAAACAAACAGAGAATTCTATAGACGATCTTTTTTGCCATCCGCAATTCGAAACAGTAGTGTTTCCTGATGTAGTATGCTGTTGTTAGTTTTTCCTAATGGATTGTTCTTACAGTGCGTGTGTGTGAGCAATGTTCTTACTTGTTGGTAATGCTGTGTGAGCAATGTGCGTGCGTTCGGTGTGCGTTAAAGACATGTAGGTCTTAGATATTGTATTTGTACTGTTACTGATGCTGTGGCAACAAATTTCCTGGAAGCAGGGTAATAAAGCCATATCTTATCTTATCTTATCTTATCTAATTAATAATTCAGAACATTTATGCCTGCTTAAATATAATATCATTGTTCTCTTCCAGTTAAAATGAAAAGATGGAGATTTTGACAACCACTGACAAATCGATGAGCGTCAGTATTTGCCTCTTCTTCTTCTTCTATCGAACACTAAATAATTACACCGTTACACCTGTTTGTTTAATAAAATGCCTATTTCGGCCCGTTTTGTTACCTTCCCCAATCAGGCGTATGCCATGTTTATAAATTTGCTTTTGCAAATAATTATTTCACAAACTGGATAACAGAAACTATTTTAATGAACCAGCGACACACAGTCTGTATGAACCTATATTTTTTTATAGCTGGCTGAGCGAGAACCGACAATTGTCCCAAATATTACACAAAACAATAAAAAAAAATATTTTTAAATAGCCCAGCATCATGTCAGAGGGTCCCAATCTCCATGAGATTCCAGAAGCGCTGGCTTCCGCCAGAAAATAAACAATGAGCTTTTCCTTTACAGTTTGTGTGTTCGATTAGGTTGAAAGCTGACTGAACAGAATCAATGGGCGGCCATCTCAAGTTTAAGATGAGATCAGGGAACGGGAGGGACAAAAGACATCATTGTGTAGGACGGGTGGGTGTGGATTAAGTTACCACCTCGCTGGAGTGGATGAGGCTATATTTGGAAAATGTCTCCATAAAGTTATGAAGACGAGTTTTAAAACTATTTTGGCAAAATGTGTGCAGGAAGAAGTGGAGAGACGCAAGAAAATGATGTCCATAAGGAAATATCCGCAGCCTCAGCCGGTAATACGTGAAACCACATTCAACATCATGCCCAACATGCTCAAAACGGAAATAACATTAGCTTCCTCGCATCGACCGTGATATTGCAGACATGAGTTTTATTTTTGTCACGGCAAACGACTGAGATTATGCGATCATATTTTATACGGCGGAAATATGTCGATATCACCCAGTGAAGTCATCGTTGGAGTTGAGGTTGAGAGTGTCCTTGTCCTTACCGCAATCTCCAGTAATCTACACACATATTAATGCCCTACCCAAGACATTTTAGACAGGGGCTATCAAGGCCCGAACACTGTCAGTTGTTGTTTTTTATGACCACATTATGGTTCCACATTATGGTTAATGTCAAAAAAAATATGCAGGGTCATTTCACAAACGAAAAGTTTCTTGTGACCTGCGAGCCAAACATAACTCTACCCCTAACTCTCATTTTTCTTAACTATGAACTGAGCAGACAAAAACCAATCTGACCATCTGACACCCGAATAGTCACTCAAAAAAAGTATTATTGTAATTATTATTATTATTATTCTTTGAGTGAAACTATCCTCGTCTTTAAATGTCTGAACTTGGATAATTTAAAGTAATAATAATAAAACAACAATAAACTATGTGTGGTTTCAAGAGGAAAGAACCGCAGGGAAAAAAGACATTAACAAAAGAGAAAAGCGGCTGTCACCTTAGTGATATTTCTACATCATCATCATCATCATTAAGTTGCCCTGTCTGGAACAGACATCGGCGATCATGGCTCACCACACGGATCCGTCATCAGCCAACCTCAACATAAATGCATACCTCAGTCTAAAACGTATTGGTCCTGTTTCATTATCGCCAAGGTCACAGGATTCAGTGCAGCGAGTGACTTTAATTTGTCCCCATAGTACCTTTTTTCAGAGAAGACAAGAACTGCACTGTGCGAGCATGGTTTAGTTAGATGGCCTTCTTGATGGAAATTCAGGTTTTTAAACAACGTGTTCCTTTTATTTCTGATCAGGCACTCTGACCTGGAGGCTTCTTGAAATGCGATAACAATATATCCGAGCCTACAAATACTTTACCTTTAGTAAAGTGGACAGGAGCAGCTTGTACTGTAACCTGTCAGATGACGCATATGGAAGAAAATGTTCACTCCAGCGAAGACCAGGCAGGTTATCACAAAGGTGGTGACATAACTGCCGCTGTTTTTCTTGCTTCCAGAAGTTGGAATTGTTATGCACCTGTTGTTTAATCTTGCAGACGGGGAAAGGTTGTGTGACGTCACGGCGATGACACCATGATACATGGCCGTTATAGCTTTCTATCTGATCTGAAATAAAGGTGGAGAGAGGGTGACGCTAAGATTATGGGAAGTTAGCAGTACACGGATCGGATGTTTTGATAGCTAATTAGCTAATCGAACAGTGCAACAAATGTATTCATCCATTTATTCATAGCAAAGCTATTAAATAACACTCCATTCAATCTAAGCATGCATTTCCACATATGTGTCAATACCTGATTTTTAGGCATTTGAGGCAGTATCTCCACATACATCTCTCACTCACTCACTTCTTTTCCCACTACACTTACTTGAGGCCCAGAAAAATTGGCTGCCACACCCACTCACGCACCCACCATCGGGCAAACGAGGCCCCGCATAGACTTAATGTAATCTTTTCGTTTGGACAAAATCTTGATAACGAAGAATAAATAAATGATTCCTTCGATGTGTATCCTGGCTCATTGATTTTCCTTCATTTTGATGTATAATTATTATTATGTCTTGTGTTCATAGTGAATGAAAGAAAAAACATGTCTGAGCCACCTCTAAATTCCAGTCTGTGTACTGTTAGCGTTCCGGTCCACACCCATAAAAGTAGACTGCTTACTGTAGTATAAATTCACTTTCCAAGTTGTTGTTTTTTTCGCCGCTGTACTCTTCCTCACAGCATCAATTTAACAGTTTGCTTATACCTCTTTCCCGCCCCTTTCTTAGTCTCAGCTTTTCACAATCTTTTTCTTTTCATTTTCCTTTACTGCGACTCCCGACATTGTGCACCATCCCTGTCTTGTTTTCTGAGGCACTATGTGGCGCCTTTTACGAACCAAAGGCGTCACTTCGAGCTTCCATGCATTTGGCAGACGGACGTGCTTTTGTGTTTCTAACCAAGCAAGAATTCGCAGATAAGTAACATAATTTATCCTGTTTCGCTTCTATTGCATACATTTCCTGTTGAAATCGTTTATTTTTCGATTGTTTTCTCTGTTTCATTTTTTTTTTTCTTGATAAAAGTGAAAGCCAAAAATTTGAGCATTTTCTGTCTTCGTGTTAGTTTGCTTTGTATCGTTTAGGTTTTATTTCTCACGCAGGGTTTTTTGCCCGATTTTAATATTGCTTATAGCTCTGCTGTGACCTCACAGTTTTTCTGTGGTTTTTATACTATTTCTTCACAGTCAGGTATAGCCACCCATTCATCCCTTGATAAACAACAATAATAACCTGATTTGAGCAATGCCGTTATCAGAAATACAAGTCCGCCAGATAGTGTATTTCATGATAACATCGCAAGAACTGGCTGATATTACTGATAATACAAATGAAATTATCCAAAATCACGACACTGACAAACTAAATATTACCAAAATTAAATAAAATAAAAAAAAGTCAAAACCAATGTCAATTCATTTTTTAAAAACTGACTTAAAACACAGGGACGCAGTCCGCCATGATGTGCCATTGTCTCTGTTAAGTTAGAACCACATCCCTATAATCTGAACTGACATCACGAAGAGTGTACTACATTTTTCATATCGATTATATTTATTAAGTATTGTGACGGCCTCTCGCCCACTTCTAACTGCTCAGGAAGGTTTAAGCTAATATAATAAGTACTCGTCAAAGTTTCCCCCGCGATGCTAAATCTTCACAGTATAATGACTAGAAGAGCCAATGGCTACCTACGTTACCTAAATTGGCTATTTGTTTGGTTGTAGAGAGGAATGTGTTCCTCGTGCAGCAAAACTTATAAAGGACAAAAATGAGCAAATCAGAAGGAAGAACATAAAATGATATTTAATCATCTCACTAACTCAACCGATCTGAATTTGTGTTCAGTTCATACTTTCAGAATAATAAAGCAAACACTTTGCCGTTCCAAAATATTTTCTGTCATATTGAAGACCCATCGATTATCACTGGTGTTGATAGTATTACTATTATATTGAATGTATTCGCTCGGATTTGAATTGTTCGTCGTAGTAATGGCATTAATTTTGGAGGCAACTGACTGCTTTACTAATAGAAACAATAGGAATATTGACAGTCATTACAAATGATAGGTTTACCCGCTGCCTGTTCCCACTGCAAGTCAAAGTATCAGGACTTTTCATTTGTACGGACAGAATTGGCAACAGAGACGTCGAAAATCCATCAAATGGTTAAAAACATGTTTCCATGTGAGTAGCAACGGTGACCGAGGAGGTGACACGCGGAAACGTGAAAGATTTGTTGTTTTTCGCCCGCGGTTGCGTTGTTGTTTTTTTCTAATCATTATTATTTTATTTGACAGATCAGCTGAGATCCCCGGCCCAACCTGCTACAGTGTTCTGGTGATAATAATGGATCTGCTTCACCTTGCCCGTTCCTTTAGGTTTATTTTGTTGTTGTTTGTTGGTTGGTTGTTAGAAACCCCTTACTGCAATCCTTTTGCACGTTAACGCCCTACACACTCCGTCATTATTCATGAAATGGCAAGGATCGGAGCAGGGGCAGCATGTTTAATAGTGAAAACGTCCCAGGGAGTGATGACGTCATGCGTTCATGGAAAAGAAAGGATGGGCGAAGGAATGAGCGACAAAAAGCTAACTCAAAGAAATACTTCCCCACCATTTCAAATCTCTAATTCTAAAAAAGAACCTTCTACAGGTCGAAAGAAAGACACCTGTAAAATTTCACGCAAATCCGAGTTGTCTGAGCGGCGGTAGGGTTTTTTTTTTTTTTTATCATATGAGACTAATAACTGCCTTATTCTTCGAATGATAAAAAAAACAAAGGACACCACTTCAGACCGATAGGAATCAGCACAGCAACACTGATGCCTAGATGCGTAGGGTCATCCACGAGACTCAGAGATTTTAAGAGATAGAACATAACACGGTGTGCAATGGTGCACACCAAGAATTTTTCAGGAAATGATGATGTCATGGGCTCATGCGCTCGTGAAAATGAAGGATCGGGGGTAGCCAAATAGCGACACAAAGCAAACTCAAAATAAATAAATAAATAAAATACTTCCCCCCCATTTCAAATCTCCAATTCTAAAAAAGAACCTTCGTCAGGTCGAAAGAAAGACACCTGTAAAATGTTCACGCAAATCCGAGTTGTCTGAGCGGTGGTAGAGTTTGTTAAAGATCGGGCGACTTTTTTTTATTTACATAGGATAGCAGTTAGCCGGGACTTGCATCAATCCGGTGTGGTATCGCAGATTATCCCCCCGCCCCTCCATTTTCTGTATCCCAACCAGAGAGATATTTCAAAATGTCCCCCAGATATTTCAGAATACCCCCCCCCCCCAGATAATCTGGAATATTATGGTTTTCTCACCACCTCATATATATCCCCCTGTACTGCAGTTTATTCGCCGGGATTAAAATAGGATGGGGGATGTTTGCCAATGGTTAAGCAACATCCTATCTCATCCCCCTATTGTGAAATGTCCTCAACTTTTTTTTTTTTTTTTTGCTGTGAGGAAAAGGGGGGAGGGGGTAGCCCTTTCCCTCAGTTTCATCATGTTTCTATTCATCTACAATCTATCTCTGCCACACACAAGAACACATACACACATATACACACACAAATAGAAACGGCATTTTTTAATGGTATGAAATAATGAGAAACTGTCAAGATATAGAGCAACATAACTCTTCAGAGGATGGGGAAGGCGGGGGGGGGGGGGGCAGAGCGACAGAGAGAGAGAGAAACGGGCACAGGAGTAAGGAGAACAGAATTTACTGCATGATCCGTGGCAGGGTTTAAATTCGACCAGTGTTGTGCTTTTGGGATGAAAATGAACAAACTTTGCTCGTCTATAGTGGACGGTAATACAAATTGTAGGAATATAGAACTACTACACCTGTATAGTTGACCCTGACCACCTCCAAATAAACACCGATTTTCTCTTAATTTCTGTGCTCATGTGTTTTGAACAAGCGGCGAAAAAGAAACTAACCTAGGCACAGTAATACTGCATAGGTCAACTTGCAATTATTTCCTCACGAAATTTATGACTATTCAATAGGTTAAATTACATAAGGATAGTATAAAATTCCTTTGTGTCCTCCCTATCACCCTACCTCATTTCTATCTAGGTACTTCTTTCAATGTACGATCAGCAAAATGTGACAGGGATATTGGATTCATATTACTTTAATCCATGCCGCAAAGATTTTTTTCTCCAGTTATCTGTGTACTACATTTTGTGAGCCTTCACTCATTGGATGTGCAGAGTATCCAACTGACCTTGAATGACTGCAGTCCTATAGATGGTGCACTTAAATGGACTCATGCAAACCTAAGACTCTAGGTGAGCAAAATATGAGGTGGCTTTATCTTGTATTTTTCAGCAAATGGTAACGATAAGTTGCATTATAATTATGGTAAATTTCCAAAAGCATACGCATACTGCGATCAATTGTGGAGAAAAGCGAGACCACACAAAAAAGACATAGTGAGGGGAGGGGACAGTAAGATAATTATTGGAAAAAGTAATCACCATTATAAAAGCATTTCCTGTAACGGTAAAAAGCTGCCTTCGAAAATAAACTTTGGGGAGGAGGGAGGGCAGCAACATCGTTTAAAACTAACAAGGGCATAATTATATAAAAACACAAACTACAGTACTGTTATATCAGAAGTGGGTTAGGACATGGAAAAAAAAAAAAACGACAGGCAGGCACCTTATTGCTAACCCTTTGATATGATCTCCTCCTTCTCCTCCCCTCATGAAAAGTGTACAATGACGACAGAGTTTCATGATAGACTAGAGAGGGCACTACCATGCGCAGTACTTCTTTCTTCCACTCAAAGATGGGGGCATTGCCGCGGATACCTAGGGCGGCGCTATTACAGCAAAAGGGGGCAAGTGACTAAAAAACACTACATTTCTTTGTAAACTAAACTAGCAAATATCGTTAAAATGGATAAATAAAATTCGCTGAAACTTTGCCTACAGCTTTTTTATCGATTTGCCTTCCCAGGAATATGTTTTTAAAAATGTTTTTAAGTGGAAATAATTGAAGTTCTTTTCATTTTTCAAAATTAAGTATGGAATCTCCAACATTACCATGTTTACGG
The DNA here is from genome assembly GCA_963931925.1 of Onchidella celtica. Classification (NCBI taxonomy): domain Eukaryota; kingdom Metazoa; phylum Mollusca; class Gastropoda; order Systellommatophora; family Onchidiidae; genus Onchidella; species Onchidella celtica. The sequence continues at coordinate 21,615,588 of OZ007581.1, read as the reverse complement.
TAATTAAGTCAGAAAACAGACTTTTGTCATGTCTACATAAAGGCAAACTGGTTATGTTCGGATAAATACGTGACTGGTTAATATATAACATAGAGCCACTTATCAAGGCTGTTCAACAAAAAAAGCTTTGCTTATTAACCACTTGAGACAAAGTTGCTTTGTACAACATTTGCACCACATATTGGGATGAAGCCAAAAGGGTAGTACGAGATGAATAATCTCGTTGCGTACACAAACACTGTACATGCAACCAAATGGTTACACACATAAAACTCATCATTGGGACAGTTGACACTTTGCTCAATGTTTCCACATGCTGTAGTCAGAGAGCTTACATACACAAGTAAATGTGACTGCACATGGAACAAATTGTGCAAAACAAATTTTACTAGCTCCCTCAACTATTCATTCTCATATTACGCAGAACACATGATTTCTTTCTATTTCATTGCCATACTCCCCTGCCCCCTCCATCTGGTTTAAAGGAAATAAAGCCTTTCGCGAACTGTTATAAATACATGTAGCCCAAATAAAGGAATCCTTCATGTTCAAATCAAAATTCACGAAAAATAAAGCCCGTGTAAAGTGTATTATTTCATTTTCAGTGCCACTGCGCTGAATGTTGTGACTCACTTAGCGATGGGAGCTGAAAATGCACGAGTCCTCCTTTTTTGGGTTTTCTGGTAACAATTCACATCGGACTGTAGATGTCCGACAGATTTAGATGTACTATAGCAGGAATCCAGATTGTTGTGGTGGCGTAACTTACCCAGCAGTTATCTGTATAGACTGCGGGAAAGTCCTGGAGGGGGGGGGGGGGGGATTTCTTGAGAAAGCTATATGCTGGTGCAATGCCAAACAGTGGTGGCTTTTGAAGAAGTACCACTTATGAGTGCTTAGAGCGAGTTCACCTTGCAACCTAGGACCGGGACGGCTCTGTTCACAAGCATCAGATCAATCTTCGTGAAACCATGACCAGGTCAAGGTCTGCGCATCAAGTCCTCCGGTAGGGACATTGGATAAAAATGAAGTTCCAGTGGAGCAATGATTTTAATTGAAATAATCTCCGCAGACTTTGAGGTTGTTCCTGAGACAGTCTGTGACAAGGACAAGCTATTTTGGTGAGCATTCTAAACGTAGTGAAGCACAGTGGTGCGCTTCAACTGGCATTAACATTAAATTAAATTGAGCTAGGGGGATACTTGATAATTGGGGGCGGAGGGGAGGGGAGATTCTAGGATATCCTAGAATATCCGGTTGGGGTTGGGGGGGGGGGGGGTAAATGGGATAAGAGATTTCCATGATGTCACATCAGCCCTTCTTTTGGCGTACTTTTCGGGAAGTGAAATGATCTGAAGAAAATCAATAAATTATAGCAAAAACTGAGGTCGAGAAGCTCATGGTGCCAGTCAGCACAGGGAAGGAAACGTCAGATGACCTGAAAACAAAGACTCTGAAGGGCACAAAAATATTCTGGGAAAGCACAGACCAAGCCATTGATCACGACGACATGGCTGCATGATGAGTTTAATGTGTTCTATCATTTACCTCATTCATTTGACCTTTCGAGCTAAAATAACTGACAGAAAAGAGAAGCCTGCGAGCTAAAGAATACAGAAGAATCTGATATTAAGGAAACTTAAATTTTCCTTTATTCTGACTGTTTCCATGCCTGCGGACATCATCTGTGCGCGTCGCTGAGGTTGCCGTTCTCGTTTCCCAGACATAAAAACACAGCTTCAGGAATAAACATTGACACACGGGGGAAAAGCGCGGTGCTGCCAGTCTGGGTTGTTTTTTTAAAATCCTTTTCAGTTATTTAAAGGTGTGCTATGCCTAATGAAGCACAAAACGGAGACTTGAGCTTTTATTTATACATTTAATTTAAAGCAAACAGCCATAAGAGTATCTTGCAGCCTTTGAGCAAACTAATCGGTCAGTTTACCAGATTCGTCCCATTCCATACAGTAATCACCTCCACTTTAGCTCATCCCTGCTGCCTCGGCCATTTAAAAAAGTTTAAAAAAAAAAAAAAAGGCGGCCTGTACTCATCAGGTAATTAATGCAGCAGTGTCCGATCTGACGAGTTTGTTCAGCGAACACACATATGATTTTCCCAAACAATCTGTCATTCTGAAGTGCAGACTATGTCAGCTATAAAGTATAAGATCATAATTAAGTGTGAAAAATGATAACTCCAAACTGGTGTCACGCGTGGAGGTCCTATTTGTGCACTGAGTTATTTGAAATTTTCAAAATAGTTTACTTTCAGACTGGCAATGTTTCTACGGAAGTTGGGCAGCCTCACGTATTACGAGTATGTATGAATTTTTAGAAAAAAAAAAAACATTTTCCCGATGATTTTGTTTTCCAGGGGCCCACCTTTTGTTGTTCTTGTTTTTGTTTTTTTTTAAAGGCCGAGAGACCGTCCAGATCGAAAAAGCCTCATCGCTTTTGCTGACCCTAACTATTATAGGTTGGCCGTTACCTCGTATTCAGTCAATTGTGGTTCGTTCACTGTGAAAATGAGTTACGTCCGTCTTCCATTTTCTCCCTTTCTTTCTTTCTTTGTCTCTTCCATTCCACATCTATAGGTAGAATGTGCAGGCCGTCACAGAGTGTTTTTATTTTGTTCTTCTGCCACTAAAGATGGCCGGTGGATCCGCTGATTAGTGTAACTTCGAGATTAAAATACTTGCTAGTTGCATTGTAATTGATTGTTATGTCAGGGGTGGAAAGGATGAATCCAAGCTGATCAGATTCCCTACCATCCGTGTAAACAAGGGAAAGGAAGTGAAAGAATTGACAGAGCGTCTCCCACTGAACATGTAAAATGTGCAATAATTGTTTACTGTAGGGACCTACTTATAGCTCGCCGCCGGTTGGTTCGTGGCTCGCAATGCTGATCAGCCAACGAATCAAAATCAATGTCACAAGCGCCATGGTGATGCGTGGGTCCGGACACTAAAGATAGCGGATATACTCATTCTACCTATTGGAAGTTCCCTGGCCCAAACATTTAAAAAAAAAATTTCAACTAAATAAACACCGCCCCAAAGTCTGGACAGCCACATGTGGGTGTGGATTTAGGCGTTTATGATTCACTGAACACTGTCTGTGCGAATGCGCACACTGTGGCCTGTAATCTAGGCGTACAGCAGCACTGTCAGATTGTCAAACGTTCACTTTGCGCCGGCCACTTAAATAACGAAAATTGAAGGCGACAAAAGGGGGCAACTCGCATTTTATTGGAAGTCTTCAATCGGCGGCGTCATGACAGCAAAAAAGAAAAAAAATGCTGAACGTGTTAAATTAAGAAACGGCTGAAAACAAACAAAAAAACGATTATTATGTCCATCTTTAGATATTATACCAAATGTGCCGCTTGCCTGTTAGTAGTGTTGGCATTCGTAGAATAGTGACTGTCTAAAAAAAAAGGGGGGGGTTCACAATCTGCACGCCACATTTAACGGAATTGTAAAGGCTTCAAGAAATGGAGGTGTGACAGTGCTTTATGGCATTTCGAAAGGTAACCTTTGTTATCGATCCAGACCAAGCCATTTTTTTTTTTGAGGTCTTTGTTTCGGAGGATCTCTGCCCTTGGCATTTGCACCTCGAGTAAAGCCATGTTAGAGTTGATGGATTATAACTTATAAGTGTGGAGTCCATAAGTATGAAAATTGTTCAAGGGCATCTCTTATGCGGACTTACACAATAGCGGGGTTCCTGGGAGGAATAATATTGCATTTCTTGATACCAATGTGATAGTATCTTGATTAGCTTCCCTTTGATTTTTTTATCGTGCTCGAAGTGGTATCATGCCTACATTTTGAAATATTGAACCCAAAGCGGGCATCTGCACAACATTAACTTTTTGCCTTGAATGGAACTGGGTGATTTTGAGATAGTGTTTAATCTTGAATTCAAATCTGAAACCTGGTTTTCTTTATCGTATCGGGTTTCCTAGATTTTTTTTTTACATTTTTCGTACAAGTATTCAAATATAATAATAGTACATTTATATAATTATATTCCATGATATCGAATAGAATCCATTATGAATACTTGGCACTGGTATTGACACCAATTAATTGGCCACGGAGTCTTACAACAGTGTTTTCTGTCTTCTTGTAGGTGAATAAAACCAAACCAAGCATTCTAGAGAAATTTGGTGAATGTTTGCCTTTTTTCTTTTTGACAAGGGGGAGTAGAGTAGTACTGGCATATTTTACCAGTAGTTCTACTTATGCCATTTTTTAATGACACAAAATACTGGTTCTAGTAAAATCACTTGATTTGCCAAAGGTACCCAACAAACTTACTTTGGAATTAAACTTGTGCACCAAGATAAAACGTTTCCTCCTCACATTGCCTGCAAGACCGGTACATAAAAGAAACAAAAGCTAGCCTTTTGGCATCCCGGTGATTTGGCGATAACAGAGCTGTCATAATAGTGATCGTCACTTTTGCTTGACAAATAATTCTATAACAAGGCCCAATTTTTTTTTATCTAAATCTCTCATTAGTAGGCTAATAAGATCAGTACCTCATAATGATGCTTTTGCCAGTTCCAAACCCTCCTGAGATACCAGTACATTCAGATACCAGTAATTTAACATGAGGCATGTGGTTACGATAGCGAGTTTGAGGTGGACATAGAACAGCCTAAGTTATTGATCCTGGCCGATTTAAATGATTTCTGCCTAAAGATGCTGCTCAACCACCAGGGTCCAGACTACAGGAACTCATCTTCTGGCATATAGGTACAACATGTGCCCAGGGGTAACTATTCCTCATAATCAAATAATCAGTGATTACCCTTCGAATATTAATTCTTACAGAATTACTACGCTTTTCAAATCGAGCCCAACTCCAAGTCCAGTTAGTCAGTTGAGCATTCTATCCTACCTCGCAATTTGCGTTTGTTATACTTATAGTCCAACACCCCTCACCGAAAAGCATCTTCATAGGGACTTACACAGACAGATTACGAACTGGTCCATAATCAGTGATTAACAAAGACAAAGAAGACTTGACTACATCCAGAAGCTAGCTTGCGCATAACCTGTATTCGTCGAAGCAGAATTGTGGGAGGGAAAAATAGGATTATAATCAAAGTTTGACCTGATTTTACCTATGCATGTTTTTCACCATGCGGTCGTTTTCATTCTAATCGAAAGGTAAAGAGTAGAGTGAAAGAGTCTGTGTGGATTTTTTGTTTGTTTGAAGAAATCTAAGAATTTTTTACTCTACGCACAGCAAAAGCTGTCAAAGTATAATTTAATATAGTCTAGATCTAGATATAACTGTAATCAAAATCAGTCGAACGTATCAAGAACATCAGTTCACTTGATAGGTCTGGAGAACCTATACCGCAACGGCAGATAGCCACTTCTACGAGATCGCTGCACCTTGTTGGGTCACAGTCACAGAGTACCACTTAAGCACTTTCTGCCATTTAATGTTAATGGATCCTTTTCGAGAAATTTTATTGGATGGTAGAATAACAAAATCTCTGGCTATGAATATGACAGTGAAAACTTGCCGTTCAAATTATATTTTAAAAAATGGATGTAAAATGTGCGTTTGTAAGTCTGTTAGTATGAATGAATGGTATTTTCAGTAATTTCAGATTAGTTTAGCTTGTAAATTGCTGCATTCTGGTCCTGCTGACAAGAATAGTCCGCGCGGCAGGGAACCCTTGAGATTTTGCAATGCACCGCACCCGTTTCATTGTTTTAGTAGCATGAATGCATTTCTATGTGAATGTGATGTAGCGAGACATCCTTATACAAGGATCTTTACTAGCTTAAATTCTGATTACCCTCTGCTGAAGGCCACGCTTCCCCCTGCATGTGCCTGATGCCGTCCTCGGAAGAAGGGATTAATGGAGGAGATGGAAATGAAGAACGATCCCTCAGACTGGAGACTCTTCATCGGCCCATTCAGCATAAGTTTAAAAGCAGTGCTAGTAATAAAGACAATAAAGACTCATCAACTCCAGTGGGTCTCGGTGTACAAATGTCAGAAAATTATGAGAATACGAAGATTGTGATTACAGCAGTCAAATACGACCACCATAGGTGGTTAATATGCCAATCTGGAAGTAGCAGCATGTCTACTTGGTGTCCATGGTGGATATACAAAGTATGCCTGCTTTCCTTTCTCTGGGGTAGTGGACTTGATGATGAGCAGTACAATATGAAAGACGGGCCAGCAAAGGCAGGGATTTATCCCAGGGTCTAACTTGTCTTGTCTGTTCCTATTGCAGGTCCTCAGAAAGTACTGCTGCCACCTCTCCATATCAAATAGACCTGATGACCTTATTAAAGGATAAGAATGGAGACGTAGCAGCAATTTTGGCGCCTTTCTAAATTGGAATTGTGAATGCGCATTTCCAATTTCGTTTCTAATGCTCCTGAATCATTTCAACAGAGTTACAGAATGCATTTCTAAAACTGTCACATGAACTTGCTTCAACGAAATAGTCACTGGCTGTGAATCTGATTGGAGTTCGAGGAGTGAAGAAATTTTGGCCATCCAGCTTGAGGTTACAAACCAGCCTGAAGACAAAGAAAGACAGAAGGGGAAAGACTAAAAGTAGTGTGAGGGTCAGAGATTGGGTTTCAAGATGGCCTGATTATGGGATTTGCCTGTCGCAAACCTCACCATGCTCCGAACATCAATAGATTAGAACGAAGGTAAGAATAAAAATGGGAATTGATCTATAGTGATCCCGAGGTAAATGATTTAGAATAGAAACTTCTAGTTTTACTGTTCATTCTAATGTAGAACAGCATTAGAACCATTGAAACATGCGCGGAATGCCAATTCTAGATAGAAAGTGAAATTAGAAACGTGGAAACAGAAGCCGCTCTTTTTTTATTTTTTTTATTTTAAGTTACAATCCTTGAAACACCAGAACTGATTTTGATCCAGTTCTATTATAAAATAGAATTTAAAAATTAGAACCATGTACACACAGCTTTAATTGTTAATCGTAAAGTAGAATGATTTATAACTGCAGCAATGCCTGGTTTGAAAAAAAAATAATAAATTCCTCAACGCCCAGAGCAAAAGAAAGGTGCAAGCAAAATCTCACGCAAATCCAGCTGTCAGTTTTTGTGAAAATCGATGACAATATGGCACACAGCATTTTTTTTGTTTTTTTGCGACAACGACGTGAAAACAATCACGAAAGTATTTTTTTTAATCTATTACCATCTATTGGTGTATAAAATGTGAAACTTATATCGTTGTTATTTGTAAAGTTTCTTTTCTTATTAAATGATAGACAGACAGTCATCACTATTATCTATGTCATGTCAATGTTCAATTTACAAAAGAGTCGGACTGCCTGACATGTACTCTGGTTGCCTCTTGGCGTTATAAATAATTATTTTTAAACTCCTCAACCTCGGCGCTCATTGTAGATCACTTAGATGGCCATAATAGTATTTCCTTGCGCTGCTCCTTCAAAATGTGTATATTACGTTTAAACTTCTGCTCTCCTCTTCCTCGCCCCCCTCCCCCTCGCGCCACCATAAAAGAACGGGTATTTCTTAAACATACGCATTTATAAAATGAAATTTGCGACATGACTCCATTTGATGAACATTCGATTTTGGTGCAATTCCAGAATTTAATGTGACGGTACCTTCTTAAAGCTAAAGACCTTACTAGCCGTATCATGTGACCAAAGATGCAGAAAATGTTTGGAACATCTACATCAACACAAAAAAGAAAGGAGGCGTTAGGGTCTCGTTGCCGGGGGCTTCGGCCAATATCTAAAATACCATTTGGATAGGACTGTCTAAATCTCTTAGGAAAAAAAATTACATAACATTCAAATAGAACTGATTTGCTAGTTTTAATATCATTATTTTAGAGCAGTTCAGGCTTTTGTGGCTTCAACCTTTGTTCGTTTGTCATTTCAGACAGCTTGAGAAACCAAAACGTTTTTCTGTAATGGAAAATTGCAGAGTTGCCTGTTGCAGGTGAATCTAAATCCGATTGAAAAGGGTTTAGAACTTAATTTGGGGTATTACACTATTCTAAGGATGCTCCTCCAGTTTCTAAAGATGTTGCTTTGGTGTCACAGTGAAAAATTACGAACATGTGTTGTTTTTTTTCTTTTCCACATGGGATACTATTGGTGTTACAATGAGGATGACTGCGGTTTTTCAGTCATTACTGTCAGATAATAATTATATAATAATATTATGAATCTCTAGTCAACTATCTATTTCCCCGTGACAGGAGAATCAAAATCATTGCTACATCTTCATCCATGGGGAAAGTAAAATAACACTGAAAAAGTGTTTTGTTCGTGACACAAGTCATTACGAGATGCAATGAATATTCTCACCTCCTTCCATTTCGTAGTTAAAACATAGTTTTTTTTTAATCAATGAATTATATGATGTTTCAGCACATGAGAAAGGAGTATCGACGTTTGCTCTGATTGGCAAACCACCTACACTACCAGCTATCAGAACCAGACGTTTTGTAAAGTACATTAAATGGTTACCTTTGAAGAGAGTTATCAATGGGCACTGCATCACTGTTAATAACAGAGACTGCTGAATTGTGGAATAATCTGCCGTGGCAATATCCGATGTAACAAAGGCTTTTATTTTTCCGGGGAAAGCAAGGGGAACGTGGGGGCAATAAAATCGTGGCCGGCCTATTCATCGCAAACTTCAATTGACAATCAATCTCACTCTATTAGTATTGCTATATTTCGTGCACTCTTTAAAAAAAAGCCAATCAGGGAAAAATTAGATCATCCACGCACATTTTTCATGAAAGAAAACAGCATTATTTGGTGCGAAATATTTTCTTTTTTTTTTCCAGGCTATTTCTTGCCATAAGTCATTAGGAATATAATAAAGAAATAAGTCTATAAGATGAAAAATTCGGGGGTAGGCTACCGGTAACGTATACATATTTGATGCATAGATGGGATAAAACTCGATAATATGGCTTGTGTGACTTGTGTAGATCTACGTACAAAAAAGACGGAGACAAGCAAGCTATCCTATTTATCATTATGCATCCCTTGGTGTTTTAATTTTTAGTTACGTCTATTGTTATAGAAAAAAATGTAGGCCCATAAGTATGCTGAGAACATTTATGCCTAAGTCCAGCATTTTTTATATCGAGAAAAGCGTTTATAAATGCATTCCCTGTGTGACTGCTGCAGGTTGGGTATCTTATATTTGAAAATAGTACCGAAGCCGGCACAAAGTTTTATTTGGTGCTAAACCGGGCACAATTATTGTTCATATTTTGAAATGTTATCACTGAATGCTCACAATTTTCTTTGCAAATCAACCCTCGAAAGTTGTTAGGAGTCCACACCACCTGTGCTACATTCCGCTTGGCTCGGTTGTAAGAAAAATACGGTCATCTAATGTGTTTATTCCTTTTTCAAGCATGATTAAGGCCAAGGGAACTTGAACAAGATGCACAGCTGTACGCACTTCAACCTAGAGCACGGACTAATAAATTAACCAGACTGGAAATACGAACTTCGGGCTGTGTCGTTTTTTTTTTTTACGGAATTTCCAGAGCGGCGGCCGTATAACCAACATGGCCGCCGCTCGGGAAATTCCGATTCTAGTTCTATCTGCAGTAGCAATTTCTTTTTATTTGTCAAGATTGGTTGTACATGTATTAATAATGCATTAACTTGCCTACCCTTTCATTTTATTGTCCACATCTGCCTTTTTTTTTTTATTGTTATAAATGATGACCGTATGGACTTTTAGCGACCTCCATAGTTCGTGTTGTATATCTATGGCGACCGCTGCATTGTAGCTATGCTGAAGCAGTCGAGCACATCCTGGCGGAGTGCCAAGGACTAAAACATCTCAGATCCCGCTACCTCCCAGATACCCCGACAGTCTCCAACTGCCTTTATGGGGCCGTATCACAACTAAAGGGTACTGCCATATTCGCCATCGCCGTCACGAGTGAAAACTCGATCGGCCAGGGATGAGCAATAAGATAAGATAAGATAAGTTAAGATAAGATAAGATAAATTTTATTCGTCCTTGTACAAGGAAATTTGTTTTGATCATTGAATACATAACAATACAGTTACAGAAGCAGAAAGTATGATACATAGCGCGCACACACACATATATACACACACACTGATAAATTAACTAAATTAACAAAATTAACAGTGCACACAATATGCTTCCCTAACTAAAACACATTGACCTGACGCGCAGGACATAATTCAACTGTGCACAGATTACGATCAAGATGACGACATTATTGTAACATCCTAGTTGATGATGCAATAAAATAGAGCTATGCTGAAGCGTCGGTCGCAAACGTAAACCTAGAATGGCGGACCTTTCGCTGTTTTGTGACGTCACACAATGGGATCATCTAGTCTGAGTATTTTATTAGTCTGTGACCTAGAGAGAAACACACCGGTGCAATTAGTGCATAGTTGCTGTAAATAGCTTGGAAATCATTGCATTTCATTGCTTTAATTTCACTGCCAATGGACACATGTTTCAGATATGCACAAAACATGACAACGCAACAGTAGCAAGCGTTCTTTCCACAGGTTGATTGTAGCATATTGTGCAGAGAAGAGGATAAAACAGTTCTTGGATTGTCCTCATTTGAACCTGTTGTGGCTTCTGTTGTTTTATTTCAGGCAGGCGACCGTAAATTTCAAATTCTTCAAATGCAATAAAGTAGTAAATTCAGATGTGATCATTTAAACCTGCGAGAATGACAATGGTAAAAATGACCTTAGAGATGAAGACAAAAGAACGAATATTGCTCACGAAGAGTCTGACACCGAATATGCAATAAAGCTTGAACTTCAAACTTTGATTTACAGTTATACCTATGAAAGCTGTAGTAATGTATTTGCAGTCTGAGTAAAATCTTTTCTGTTTCTGAGAAAATGTTGCAAGTGTGAGGATCGTCCCTCACTAGAATAAAGCTATTGCCACTGTTGGAGAAGACACAAGTATCCCGGCTAAAGGTAAGGGATATCAATCTTTTCTTTGGGATCAATGGAAATTACATCGGACTGAGCAGCTGACAAATGTAATGAAATGGCTATATTATGGTAGCCCACTTTTCTCACCCTTAGCACTAGGCATATGATATTGTAACTTTACAAAAACTGGTCGAGCAAACAAACAGACAAAGGGACAGGCTCGTAGACTGCTTGTCTTCATACGGATCCCGTAATAGGTTCCCTTGCAAGTTCTGGTAACTGCAGGTCAAATTCACTAAGAGTGCTCTAATGACAATATACCCTGTAGATTTAGTTGACGGACTGATTTTTGCTTTTATATGACAACATTTACCTCATTTCCCATTGTTGTTACCATAACTTCACAACTGATATTCTCTTTCTCATTTCTGTTTCACTGATGATGTCATACGACATGCAGTCATAATATTATATCTATTATATATCTTCAACTGCACTTTTTGAGTAAAAAAAAAGTATTTTTCACTTTGGCCAGTATGCTGTATAATACAAAGTAAAGAAGTGCAATATAGCCTTTATTATGCTGAAATACTTCATAGTCTTGTGAGCCTCCACAGAATGAGATTTAATAAGCAAGAGGAAATGGTGGGCTTGAATTTCGATTACGGCGTGTGAACTTCATAATGGCCTGCATAACTAACTGCCCTTCATAGTCTACGTTTAATTTGAGATCTAGACATGAAAGCATAATTATTGTAAGTTACAGTGAAAGTCAAATACGCAAAACGATGGATGCTGATATAAAAAATTATGAATCCTGTCTTAAAACTGGTAACTTGAAAGAACATCCTCTGTGTTAATTTACAACACGCAAGAGAGGAAAATTACATCCTTGGGCCTTTCGTAAAGTCCGAATTTTCTCCTTCAGACTCATAGCTAGAGCTAGGTCATGAAAGAGCGCCTTTTCCTGTTCTATGAAAATATTGCTCCTTTACTCCTTCACACAGAGGTCTCCTGGGTTATGTCACCATGGATGTGTGTGGGATCGATAGATCCAATCGTAGATTTCGTGTGGAGAAACCAGTGACCCGTAGATGTGTTAAATGTGACTAACACTAATTTTTTTACTATTATATCTGGAGAAATACAAATAGGTAAACTCGTGTATAACGTTGATGTGATGGGGTGGGAGATAATGATTTCTGTCTGTTGGCGAGAAGAAGTATTTCCATAGCTAGGATTGAACATTCCAAAAAAAGATAGAGAGATTCTAAACAGGCAACGAAATTTCACGTTCCATATTGCGTAACATGATTCTTTCCACACTATTCACCGCACAAGACTCACTGGGTGGTAGCTTTATGGCATGGCATGTTAATGAAGCTTACGATCAATAGAGGAGTACCGATTGTAGCGAGTTTTCTACTATTCATTCTACTTCGTATTCATCCACGTGAGCAATCGATATACTGTTTGACGATATGAAGTATGTTCCTACTTTAATTTGTGTCAACATTCTCATCCGTGGCGTCCTCGCCGGTGATTAAAAAGAAACAACAAACATAAACACAACTGTATGTATTATTTCCACAAAGAAAACTGATCTGAGTTAAGCTCACAAACAAACTTGGTCACAAAAGTCCATAACTCCCGATGATACAAAAGATTGGCAAATCGGCAGACTGAGCGTACTTCAACTGTCTTCATTATTAACAAAATAATGCAGTTATTTTTATATTCTGTCAAAAGTTATTACAAAGCAGACATATCAACATGGCACCTTGTTAGTGGATAGTACCATACACTATAAAATACTCTTATTGTTTTGAGGCTTGGACCACACACCAATTGTCGTGTCAAGACCTGTGTCTGTTACGCCGTATCATTCTCCTTATATCCATATTCGTGATTTTTTTTCTCTTCCTATGCAAATTTTTCTGTTCCATTCACCCTTATCGACCTTGCGTGAATTAATATCTTACAAACCGTCAATATCCAGGTGTTGTCGAGCTGATTTTACCTTGGGCTGCCGTGGCAGATCATTAAAATGTGACATTTACTGTTTAGTCGGCAGCTGTTTTGTTGGTCGTTTTGCTAATTTTCTATGGCTGAGCGATTGGTCATTTTGCAGACAGATATTTCGTCAAAAAGGGTATTAGGTTATGTAGATGTTACACTGACTTGTGTTTAGGTTACTGGAGCTTGAAGATGGTTATATTGCCGTCTTTAGGGCTCACTAAGGTAGCAAGATCCAGACAATAATATAATTGTTATAATCTAAATGAAGACCCAATCTTTCGAGGTGTAAATGGCTCCAAGGCTTGAATGCAATATGTGTATCAGAATAAAGTCACTACCCAACTGACAATGTAATGTGTGGTCTACAGATATCAAAATGTCCATTTGTAGACTGTCTTCGAACATGCGAGTGTCCACAAAATCTGGACAATCAATTAAATATAAGTATGCAAAAGTTACAAGTGATACAGATAATGGGATTCCCTCCTGTAAGTAAAAAGAGATGCGCAGGATGAATGTGCCCTAGCTGAAGAGGGTTAAGAACTACCTCATTTCGTCAGTCTGCTGTGGGGTCTCTGGCCTCGGTGCCATACGATCTTGAATGCAGTTTATTATGAATCTGACCGTCCCATAGTGTTTTCCACCATGCTTGTAATTAAGGTGCTGATAGTCGATTTGGGGGCTATAGAAGGTCTTTGTCACTGTTGGGTACGTTTCTAGGCCGATTTGCACAAGTTTGTTCACCATTTAAGTATTCTCAATGCAATGCCTTTGTATACCAGTCAACACTGCATGTTTTCTATTCCTATGTCGAATGTTGATTTTTTGTTCTTTAGTACTCTAGGGCGATTACACTGATCAGCCAGTCTGACAAGATAATAGAATTCAGAGGATATTTCTGGTTTTATTGTGGTGCAATTTTAGCCTTTTTTTGTGTGTGTGTTTTTGTTCGACGTTACAGCCTAAATAATAGTTTCAAAATTATAAAATTAATTTTCTCGAGTGTCAACTAATCTAACCAAGTCACTTTTGTATCGATGGCATGTATTCATGTTCAAGCTATCTTTTGAAAATATTGTTAGGACGCTAAAGTACAACGGACTTATTTTTGCACAAATTGAAATATAGCTGGTGTTAGGGGAATTGTGGAAAATACCACGGTCCTCTGACAACAGCGGCAAAGATTTATTCACAGACCAGTTGTTGTTTTTTTTTTTTATAAAACCCTCCAATGTTTCAGCTTTGAAAAAAGAATCACGTTTTCCGCAACAAGCATTCTTTCCTCATAAAAGAACAACAGCAACAACAACAACAAGAAATACGTGCTACTGGAACACACTGCCAAAATAATGTGGGGCATCTCAGCGGCCAGTATCTTAGTTTCCAAGTGAAACCGAATAAAGAAAATACTGAGTTGTGTTCACTGTTCAGCTATTATTATTTTCTATATTTCGCTCCACGTGGAGCACTCGCTCCGTACCGAAGCACCTAAAATAAGTGAAACACAGACATCTGTTGTCTTTGCCATTGACATCAATTAACTTCTGATTACTTGACTTCTACTGAATGTTACATATCCATATGTCGGAAGTTTTTTTGTTTGTTTTTTTTTGTCAGCATTCTGCTCTGTAGCTCTCTGGTTGCTGGGAACAGTACGTAGGTGCTCTCTTTGTGACATGTCCTCAACTTTGTGAATTTGCTGCAGACTGCTCCCTTTTTATTTTTGTTCATTGAAAAGGTTTAGCCCTACTTTTGTAAAGAAAAAATATAGGGGAGTGGCGCAATTTCGGCTTTTTTTTTTTTTTTTCAATTTTGCTCAACGCTGAAGTCTGAATGAGAGTTTCAAAAATTAGAAATTGATTTTGTAAGTGGCAGCACACCGTTGTAACAATCTACCGTATCACTCTTTCAGAGAATCTTTTTAAAAAGTTGCCGCGGCGGCAAATCACAAAGCTCTTTTTCTGGCTCTTTATGACAGCGCAGACTAAAATTTATTCACTGACCGGTCATATTTGCAACTAAAAATAGCCAAAAGAAAAAAAAAATTCCAACGCCACAGCTAAAAAAAAAATGTTTTAAATACCCAGTCAAATTTTCAGCTACAAACATACCCTCCTCACAAAAACAACAACAATCAAAAATAAAACAACAACAACACTGCAACACACTGCCAAATGAGAGGAAGCTCAACATTATCTTTGGGAACGCGAAATAGACTATGTCGTGACGTCATCATTTTATGCGCGTGGACAAAATACCGACGAACTCTCTCTTTGAGACAACGAAGCTCACAGAAGACGATGTTCTGGAGCAAAATTATTACATGAAGATGTGGAAAACCATTGTGTGATGCCACTCCAGAGATGGCTTAAGTGTTTGGGGCATGATGAAGCGCACGGGGCTAATGCTAGAATTAGTGCAAAGGTAAGTAAAAACTACTCCTTATCGATATCACTTATCAGGTATTGACAAGGCAGTATAAACGACCACCTAATGAGTCAAAAATTGTTTTGTAAAAAGTATGTAGATCTACTAGGAAGTAGGATTTTTATGCGGAAATTATGTATTTTGTGTTGGTAGAAACACGATTTTGTTGCAATTTTGGTCAAATAGTGCAAAGTGCCGTGGGTTCTGGGGCTGACTCGAGAGACCTAAATAAATCTCTTCGAGTTGTTTACAGTGTAAAGGAGCATGATTTGTGTGCACTGTCATGACGAGCAGGCGCCTTAGACTTTCACAAGCCCAAGAATTTTGTAAATAAATCATTGACTGATAGATGCTCTTGGCCGTAAACTAGGTTCTTACAGTTTCTGAGCTGTACACGGATTTCACTGCATTAAAAACAAAACAAAAACATGTGACGTGATGAAGTCACAGTACGACTGTAGAGATCTAGATAGATCTACATCTAGTTTTATAATAGTGTTACATAGTACAGGCATTTTCAACTAATTTCAAGGCTGGTTACTGTGTTGAATGTTGTTTGTTTGTTTGTTTTTATCTCAGACTGAGTGTTGAAGATGCCAATGGCCATAATGAAAATGATGTCAAAATGGATTAGCAGTATGAAATGAAAAGGGAGACGCAGAAGGCATAGATATCAGTATCCAATTTTGAGCATTCCCATCCTGCCTGTCACAGGTAAGTGTTGAACTGGCAAATGATTTTTACTGAGTGATCCTGATAAATATGATTGAAGGCATTTTCACTGAACGCAAGTGGAGAGGCTAATGTGTGTCACTTTTTCTTTAATCTCATCATTTCTTTATTTTCTAAAACAAAATTAGGGAAATGCCAACAACGACTAGATCTACAAGCGAAAAAAAAAAAAAAGACAAAAAAAAAAAAGAAACACAGGACATGAAACTTGAGCTTGCTTACTGAATGAGGTAATTTAATGTTTGTCAAATATGGGTTCCAGAAAATTTGGATATGTATTATATTTAGGGTTTCAGAGCAACTGTCTCTCAGTTTTTAATATACTTACGGTGGAAATTAAGTTAAAAGAAAAAAAAACCTGTTGAGAAAGAATAAGCAAGAATGCCGAACGATAAATTGTAGAAGCTCAGTGCCTACTCCGTAAGAGTTAGTCCTCGTAGATTCATAGAAGAAGTCAGTTTGATAAACTATAACTATCTCAAATGAAACAGTGTGAGATAAACTTATTTACTCAACACGATACAGAGTAACCTGAGTGGGTTATTTTTAAGCTAAATCTACATTACTCGACGTGACATTACTCAGCTTGGTCCGAAAGTGAAATAAATACTGAAGTAAGAAATAAAGTATTTACATCTTGTGTAAAATAGAGAACAAGCACATACTCGTAAATCTTATTATAAAAGAAATTGGTCTTGGGATGATTTCTTTGTCACTACAAGTTTTCATAAGTGTCAACTAATCAAATCTAGTCTCCCTTTTATTGACCAATTGCGTTTATCAAGTTTCATGCAATCTTTTAAAAATGCTGAACATAAATTATGACATGTATGAAGAAAATATTACATTCGCATCGGTTCCAGTTACTAGGCTCTGTGTATGAGTATCATTACTAAATAAATAAATAAATAAATAGAAATTAGGAAAACAAACCTCTCTCGATTTTAACTGATCAATATATTACTTTTGCAATAATTCCTCAAAAAAAGTATGCCGCTTGATCATTCAGCAACCCCAAGTACTTATAAAATAATGGAATCTGGGCCTTGTATCAGTGGAGGAGGGAGAAAGCAACGTTTTGATAAGTGCAGTTAGTACAAGTTAAGTGCCTGGCTTAAAAAAAAAATTGCTCACCTACACACTATAATTTAATGACCTTTTTGTTTTCTAATGACAACCTTCTTAATGACTTTGGCAAGAGACATTGATTTCCAGCTCATAAAATACAAACGTGTTCTTTTAAAGGCGATTTAACCACAGCAACAGAATATCTCTCTAATTACCACGTCAAATAAACACAACTACCAACAACAAAGTCGGTCATTTACTCACAGTTTTCCTCCATGAAAAAAAAAACACCGACATACACCCTAATGCTACATTTCCCCTAGACAAAACAGCGCAGAACCTATGGAAAATGTTAAAATAATTATGTTTTAAACAGCATGTAAATGCAGAAAATGCTGTATGCCATGAGCCTTCTATTTAGCAATAAAGCCATCGTATTGAGGTGACTCCATTACAATTGCACTTTGCATAGGTAAGGAATATATCCCCTGCCTATGCAATCCCTATGTGCAAAGTGCATAAGCAGAGAAGATATTTCTTGACTATTCACTTAGCTTAGGCAGGGAAAATATTTTTGTCTGTGCATGTTTTTTAGGTCGGGAAGCTATTTCTTGTGTAATACTTTGCTTACGCAGGGAAGATATTCCTTTCTTTTTGTGCTTTGCCAGCTCTATTTGGGATAGCTATGAAACTTTGTAGGTAATTATGATCATGTATCAGACTCATCGCCCCGCGGTAAGAAGCCATATCAGCCCCTATTCCCGTTACGACCCATCAGTGACAGCAAACCTAATGTTTCTAATGTTCTTATGCTTCTTCAATTTATGTTCATGTATGAGGGGACAATGAATTTGATAGGCTTTAGTTTTAAGCCCATGGAACAAGAATGTAATTACATGTATCATATAATAATGGAGCTTGGGCCCAACTTTGCGACCGCAAAGGCTTTTTTACTACGCAACGTGGAGAATAAAACGTGGCACATGTATGTAAAATTTATTAAACCTGTTGGTGTCGGGCTCATTTTTTCCCGAAACTCTTTACTTTTCCAGAAATTCAGTTATAATTATCAGTTATCAATTCATGATTGCGAATACGACGTGACAATGTACTCCCGTCAATTTCGTCATTCCCGCCTCTTACCGGAAATGTAAACTAGAGTTCACGATCCAGCCACGCCAAGAAAACTTTGATAGTGATACCGAGTATAGTGTTATACAGATGAGGTGAAGGCCATTCATTCATACCAAGAAAACTGTGCGTAAATATTTAGATCATTTTTTACGAACACATGAGCCCATGAAAAATGCTCGGTGCGCACTACTGTGCACTGTGTACTACTGTAATACTGTCCTATCTATCTATTGATCGCCGATTTTATGTGGATGACCCAAAGTGTCTCGTCATCAATTCTTTGTGCTGATTCCTTTCGGTCTGGAGTGGTAAGCTTTGTTTTTTATCATTCGAAGAATGGGGCAGTTACTAGTTATTGTAAATGAGCATTGCACCTATGAAAAGTCCAGAGTGGATCTACTGGGAGGGGAACCAGCTGTTTCCTGCCTACTCAGGAAAACATACAGAAAAGCACACCTACACGAAGAATACATCGGCGTTTAATTTGTTGAGGCACTTATAATAGGTCAACCATTCCAGGGAATTTCCCAGCAGCACCCCTTCGTCAATCCGATGTAGATTTCTATAAGATATCCCCGTAGAGTAGGTAGGATTACCGTAGGGATGGGTTCCCTACATCAAACAGACGTCGGCCAATGCTGTTAACAGCGGATCTACGAGGGAACGATGCCATTGCTTTGTGCAAACATCCTATACAAAGGATTAGCTTAGGGTTGCTGGCTGGAGTGATGAAACTTCGACTACGCGGTAGTTCGAGGACGGAATCCTTCACATTCCAGTTCATTCTCCACAAAATATACGGGGGAGGAAAAAAAAATGAAAAACTATTTCAGGCTAATATTTTTTTTTCTTCTTTGCCAGTGCAGTATTGTCCACGCAATTTTTTTTTTGTTGTTGTTTTGTTTTTCACTTTTGGTGAATAAAGAAATCGCCCACATGTTCAGTAAGCGCATGGTTATGTTAGTTATAGTCCATGCTGCCGCACCACGAGGTCGGCTTCCGTCTTGACCTTCTCTGCTCGGAGTGGGCGATGGAGCAGCGAGCCTTTGTCACTGCGTTTTGCTTGGAGCTCGGTCTGGTCCGTTCGTCTGCCTCTTGTCTTTGCTAACTCACCGACTGATTCGAACGATTTTAAATCATATAATCTTCTGTCGTTGTTTGTCTGAAGTCTCGATTCGCTCCTGCCGCCACTGGCTCGCCGATAACTAATTCTAATAGGCTATCGCGATACAAATCAAATGAGCTAAATTTAGACCAATAATGTTTCCACACGTTTAGTGATATCGTGGTACACTATCTTCCCTACCTATGCAAAGTGCGTAGGGAAGGAATATCTTCTCTGCCTATGCACTTCCTAATACTTAACGTTCACTTGAAATAAATGTGGGCACGCTATTTTTGATAACAATTCAGTTAATGCTTAATGGTCACTTGGGCACACTATTATAAATAGTAATGACATATTTTCACTCAGGGTCAAAAGCATGTGCAATGGGCCGTTTTGTTGTTGTTGTTGTTTTTTGGTTTCGGGGCTGTCGGCGTCTGACGATATTATAATTGCGTACCGGAGATTTTTTTCTGGGCGCGATACAGCATTACATGACCGTATTAACTTAAATACATGTACTCTATAACGTCCAAATATCATAGGGGTCACTAATGATTTCTCCAGCATTTGGCAAATGCGTACTAAAGTACATATGATAATAAACGTGTTCAAAACGACCTAACTGACCCGGCTGCCGAGGTTCACAGCAACACGCGAGCGAGCGGCTAGCTAGTCTCTAGGTATCCCTACACTGGACTTCATTCTCAAGAAAATTACAGCTGTCAGTTAGGTATCATAAGTCATATCATTGGTTAGCGACTTGGAGACAAAGGTTTCGTTGATTAATTCATTATCAAGCGTGATAAGGCATAGAAACGTATGTTTTATCACCGATCAGATAGAAACCACGTGCACAGCAGTAGTATGTTAATCGGCAAGGATCGGTGCGATCCAGATAAGATTCCCCCGTAAGTAAGGTCTTTGACCCGGTCAGCGGGCTTGACCAGTAGCGCAGCCTGGGGTTGGATCAATCCTCAACAGTGACGTGCTTCTGTTACCTGTGCATAAAAAAAAAAAAAGGTATGTAGGTCACTGGTCCTCAACAATAGTCTCTGATATTGCTGCAGCACTAGAGGGTCCCGGCCTGGCCAGAAAATCAGTTCTACAATGGCCTGACGGCGGGTGCTTACGAGATACGAAAAGTTCATAGCTGATGGTTGGCTCTGAAGCTCCCTTTCCATCATGGAGTACAGCAAGGAAGCAACTGCCCTTTTCTAAAGAATTGTATCAGGGCTTTCCCAGAGGCATAATCCTCAGTGACACGAGACCCCAGAAGACTGACATGTTACCAGATATAAAGAGGAAACAGAATGGTAAGTGCGTTCCGTCTTTGGCAATGTCCTGCCAGATAATATTTGATCAGGTCAGTTCTTGATGTGGTTGCCATTGTCTTTCGACTCATCTATTAGGAATATTTCCCCAAGTCAGCAAGATGCTCACATTGTAAAAGGGTTATTCCAGCTTTGCAAAAACGGGAAGTGGACTACGGAAACACAAGAGGGGCCAGTATAGATTTTTTTTTTTTTTCAGTAATAGGAGGGCCCACAGCCCTTTTTAGGATAAGCAAATAGCATTTTATTATTAAGCAGTCACGGTGACATAAATGTCAAAATTCCTCTCTAAGATGTTTATTCACCATAACGGCAGCAAAGTATTTACACAAAACATCAAGGCTATATTCAACCATTTCCCACACATTCACCTCCTTTGATTACTCATAGTCTAGTTAAACAGCTTCATCAGTCTAATTTCCCTGTATGTCAATCATCCAATCTTTCCACTCTACCACCATCCCAAACACTGCAAGTTTGCCATGGTGGGCAATGAAAAATGTTCTAAAACTTTTGACACATCAGCAATCTTCTAACCTTGAAGAGTCACATGGACCAACATCCAGGCTTCTGAGCAATTAATTTTCAGGAATGCGTGCAAGAACAAGCATTGGTCCAACAAGGACTGCAAGCACGTTATACATTTTCGGCTCTAAAGACACCGATGCCGACCACGGATAACATGCAAATTACAAAGAGTCGAAGACTCTAAAGATGTTGTTTCCTACCTCTTTTGAATCACTATTGTATTTTTAATTTTTTTCTCTTCTTTTGAGACAATAATATTTCTAATTCTCTTATTATGATAATAATAATAATATGCATTGCATTTGTAAAGCGCTTCATTCTGTTGACAACCACGCTCTAATCGCTTTACAACATTTGTAGCACATAAATCACACACACATAACAAAGGTATACTTAAGAAAAAACAAAACCCTAGATGGACATGTAGAGTGTAAAAAGATGACTCTTCAGCTGATGTTTAAAAGTCATAAAATTTTCATTCTCTTCAAACACGGAGGGAGAGAATGCCAAATCTGAGGCCTTTGAAAAGGAAAAGATCTTTCACCCATGGTCTTAAGGGGCATCTTAGGAATTTTTAATTTCTTAGCGTGATGGTACATAGATAATCAAAAGATCAGTTAAATTAAGTTGGTGCGGTTAGCCAGCTTATACAGTATTCGTTTTTCTACCAGTAGCCAATGCAAGCTCTGCAGTAGAGGCGATGCCCTGATCTCTTTTCCTTTTCTTAGGGATGAATCATGCTGCATTGTTCTATACTATTTGCAGGAGTTTTTTTTTTAATTTATGCACAAAATTTTTCAATAATTTTCGAACTCGAAACACTAACTTAACTATGCACTTTCTTTCGTGAGAGACCAGATCTTCTCGGGAACAGTCCAGAGTGTAAAATAATTGTTATCGACTTGACAAGTCAAGAAGACTGTTTCACCACTTGACGCCTTGGGGCCCATTTGATAAGAAGACGAACGCAACAGTTCGTGACTCACTGATTCTGTCATCAAGTGGATCAAAAGCTGTGTTGTGCGCAGCGGCTGCTAGGAAATCCTATAGTCAATCGTTAGCTGTTAGTTTGTTTCTTTAACGAGGTTCAGTATTTAACAGCACACTGGAAAGAGTGAAGAAAAACAATTTAATTTAAACATAACGAGGACAAAAATATCCTTAGTTTATAATAACAAAGCGAGAGGATGCCATAGCTGTTCACACATACCGTTTTACATTCACGTAATTATACAGATTTTCTGTCTTTCCATCTGCGTGCTGTCACAAGCATATTCATAGTAATGTTTTGTCTATAGAAGTCGACTTTTCTCATGAGAAAGACACAGATTAGAAATACGAATCTGAAATGGGGAGTAGGAAGCTGTTTCTTGTAGATGCGCCACCTGAAAACAATTGGCCCTGTATTTATAATGCCTTCATTTCTACCTGTCTTCCTCTCAACCTACCTCATATTTGACACTATTTCCTCCCGTCAGTGTCCTCTCTCTCTCCCTCTCTCTCTCTCTCTCTCTCTCTCTCTCTCTCTCTCTCTCACACACACACACACACACACACACACACACACACGCACACACACACGTGTAATTATAAAGATGATTCGTTACCATTCATAGATGTGCTAAACAGCCACAACGAAAGTTCTTTTGTACCAGTAGACCTGCAAGTTTCTATTTCATTTTATTTTGGCGTAATTTTTCTTCCTTTACCTCGTCCGTCAGTTATCAAGTGGTTCTTGTGAGAGCAGAAACGGAATTGAGATGAACCCGTTTTAAGCATTCACTTTGGGTTTTCAGTGTTGTTACTGAGCAAAGAGAAAGTAAGAGAGGTATACAGATAGAATTTGTGGAGAGCAGATAAATGGTATCTGCAAGTTTACTATAATTTTCCAGGGGCCCCATCTGCATATTTCGTTCTTCTCTTTGTGCACAGCAGATAGCGCTTTGCTGAATTGTGATTTATCACCGACAAGAAAAAAGTTTCACTTTTATCATGCATGATCTGAGAAAATGTAAGCCTGTAGTTTTTTTTTAAAGGCAAAATACTAAAGTTGATAATAATGTCTCGGATCATTGCATTTAACAGAGGAAAAAATCCCAATGTCCATTGCAGTCGATCTGCTACCCAGCAGGAAGCAAAGACGTATTACTGTTGTAATGTCGCTAAAAATCGGAACGGACATTCTTTTTTTTTTTTATATATAGAGTTTTTGTTTTTAGAAGAAACTATTGTGGAATGTACTGATCCCCGGCACGAGAAGAAGAAATATTATAATATTATCTCGAGGTTTATTTGTTACTGAATAGAAACCAATATCAGACTCCAATTCTGTTCCCTCTATTTTGATGGCATAGCACAATAAGGAAACCATTGACCCAACCCTCACAAATCTTAGGGTGATTTCAAATATTTTATCTTGCAGTTTTACTATTCGTTTTGCCAGATTTTCTCACCATTCCATCAGACAGACGGATTGGTGGGTCTTTGTAAACTCAGCAGAAAGAGCTCCTTTACTTATGGAATTAAAATGTCAAATTTTGCAGTTTTCGTTCGGTAAAAACATAACTGTAGCCTACAGGTCTTTGCTACCATGTTACTGTGATTAATCAAAGGGAAAAGTGTTACTATTTTTGTCTTTGATCCTGAGCTTCTACATTTTTTAAACTAAGCGTAATGAGAGCATGGGCATTCCCATATCTTCTGATAGCTGCTGGCACCGACACATTGTGAAACTTCTCAAGCCTGCCGATACCATTTGATAGGTCTTGTGTGTGAATCAAAAAAGATGCCCCAACAATTATTTCCATTTATCTAAAAAAAAAAGTACGAGCGTAGTTCCCCAATTCCTTTCTTTGCAAGGAAGAAGGTTTTATAAATCAGCTACCGGAATTACCCAGCCTTTGATCGGGATGAATCTGCTTCTGCCCCCCCCCCCTCCTTCTCCCAATCTCTCTCTCCTCTTTCTCTATCTCTCTCTCTCCTATTTCTCTCTCTCTCTCTCTTTCTCCCCATCTCTCTCTCTCTCTCTCTCTCTTTCTGATTATAGATTATATAAAGCCAGGATATGTGGCTATATTTTTGTTACTCTTAGGTTTTTACTTTCTTGCAGGGAAATCTTATCAAATTAAATGTGAATTAAATAAGATCTGCCATGCGCATTAGAGGTCTTTTCTTTATATGCACGAATTGTTGGAAAACAAAATGAGCGGAAAAATTGTTTTTCTAAGAAAAAAAATCATAATGTCTCTGGGGCTGCCATATTTTCAGCAAATCATCTTTAGCTGGAAAGTTTACAGTGTTGAAAAGTTCAAGTGAATCAATGAAAAATGAGACATCCATACGTGACACTGAAACCAGTTGGAAGTCTTATTTTTATTATAAACTATCCGAGTCTGGGATAAACCTGCTTCCGTCCTCCACCCCTCTCCTTGTACTCCACTCTTTCTCTCCCTATCCCTCCTGTCCTCTCTCTCTCCTCTCTCTCTCTCTCTCTCTCTCTCTCTCTCTCTCTTTCTCTCTCTGTCCCTCTCTCTCTTTCTCTCCCCCTCTCTCTCAAATACAGTCTTCCATGCGTAAAGTGTGCTACGGACGCTGTTCATGTTCGGAGAAAGTGCACCAAATTGAACGCTCTTGAACGGAAGTCAAATAAATGCCATATAAAAGCCAAAATAGAAGACCAAGAGAGGGCGAAATGGATCGAAAAAATATATCCTTTTTTTTCTTAAAGCAGACAATGTAGCATCTGCAATTATCAATGGTCACATTAAGATATGAGAGGCGATTGTAACCTGCATAAGCATCGAGCAACAAACTGTAACAGGTGTCAAGCGTCGGCAAATCCGGAAATATATAATGTATTGTGTTGATTGATAAGTATTATAATTTATATAGAATGCTATGCTTTATCATGTATGATCTTTTACATCTGTGGGTGGTATATAATATTAGTATAATTCCGCACAAAGATATAAATTAGCACCTTGAAAATCCTGCATTAATTGATACTTCCTTACAATTAAGTCAAGGTTGTTTCTGATTGTAATTTTAGATAAATGGTGGACCGTTTCACTTTATTCTCTCGCATGCCACTAAGCAAACAGTTCCTTCGTCATTTTCACGATTTCCTCAAAATTTTAATCCCTATCGCACATCCTCCGGCCCAGGGACTGTTAACGATGCAAAAGACACCAGTATAGTGTTTAGGTGTACCGAATGGATTTTAACACTCAGTGACTGGAAACTTACTGAGTGTACTGTCCCAGTGCGGGCTATCAATATTAAGACCCCCCCACAGAATGTTGTATATGTTGTCCATAAAAAGGTTAATGCCGATATGGAGAGGGACAGGCATTGATTTCATTCAGATTTGACTTTCAGGATGTAGGTGACGAGGCGTTAACGTTTGCTCTGCTCAGCTGGACACAAAAATAATGAATGTCAGCGATTAAACGCTGATTCTATTTTAGATCAGTACAGAGGGTCTGAAAGGCGTTGAACAACGAATGAAACATCAGGACAATAATATTACGACAAGCATTTCACCAGCATGAAGATTTATTTAAACTGCGATATTGTGGTTTGTGATGATGTTTAGCTTCAGTTTTCTAGAATTCTGCAGAATGAATGGGTTTTGGTATTTTTTTTAAAAAATGAAAGAAAGAAAAGGAATGATTAATTTTCTTTGCTATAAAATGTATTAGGAAGTTCTTCTGTTCTCATACTTAGCTCATTTGAGGAAAACAGAAGAGAGTGGGTGCCACTGGAATTATATTTCCTCAGTGATGCAACGATGTGCACGTAAACTCGTCTGATGTCAAGACCATGGCTTCACTTCAGAAGCCATAATTATTACACTCTCATCATTAAAAAAATATGCCGTATTTGGAAGTCTTTTTTGTTGAATTAATGATTTGATATTTGCCTTTCTTGACACGACTTGCCATGTTATAATAATTGTGAGAAGATCAAAGAAATTCAAAGAACTATGTATCATACTTTCTGCTTCTGTAACTGTATTGTTATGTATTCAATGATCAAAACAAATTTCCTTGTACAAGGACGAATAAAATTTATCTTATCTTATCTTATCTTATCTTATCTAATTAGATGTACGATATCTTGAGACTGACAACTTAATGACTTGGGTGGAAACGAACAAGCAAGGGCAAAACAACACCCTCTTGGGAACATTTACAGAGTGTTTCCTTAACCTTTTCTTTATAGATGAAAGTTTGTATTCTGTGACACCCTGATCTTGAACCATTCTAGCCGAAGAACATCAGAAAACCTAAGATTGATCTAGTTTTTTTTGTTGTTGTTTTTTCACCACACCATTGCTTTTATTTATGATAATTTCTCATTACAGTCCTAATCGTACCGCATATAACTCCTTAACATCATGATTTGATCCTTTTGTTTTCAATTATGCCAAATCCGACCAAGCATGATGATGACTTATCTTCTTAATGTGCTGGTACTGACCGAATACATTGAAAATAAATCAAGCACGGCTGAAAACATCATGAGGTCAAACAATGTGAACTTCAAACTGGATCACAATGGACGGACACTCTATCACGGCACTAGTGACATTGATTATGGTCGTAAGTGACAAAGTTTCGATTTTCGTTGTTGTTGTTTTAACATTTTCTTGAGCACCATTTTCTCCCGCGTCTTTCTATCTTTGTCCTGTTCTTCTAAGCCTTCAAAACAGTGGCCTTATTCAACAGTTTACAGCATCACTTGAATCGACGCTTGAACTATCATATTATTTTGCTTATATGTTGTGAGTGCTTACACCTAAAACCAGGTAAACAGTCTATGAGACATTAACATAGTAACTAATTCGACTATATTCAATGGCAATTTAAATTCCTCGGAATGATTACTGATAACATCTCAGCATCCTCGTTAGTGGAAGCAGTATCACTGCACTGGAACGACAACTAACCACTGCATTGCATTTATTGTGCAATCTAGAAAAGTTGTCAGCATTTCCCAACAGACACGGCGATTTGATAGACTTAAGTGCTCTTACAATTATACACTCACTGATTTTGTTTTTAATAGCTTTGTCTTTTGCGTTTTTATGATTATTTTCAAAGTACTTTTGCGAGTTGGTGCAAGATGTCCCAAATTGCCTAGCGCAAAACGTATCCACTTTATAGCAAAACCTACGGAGTATAGTGATGCGTAATGTGCAGGAGGCCTTATATCCAAAAACGTAAAGTGAATGGATATGAAATGTGAAATTGTTTTTTCTCTTCCTGAAAAGTTTCAGAAATTCACTTACGACGATAATCAATACCACCTGCCATAAAAGCATTGTATAAGCAAGAGGGAACTTATCTAAAGCACAAGTAGGCAAAATATTAGAAAACTGGGCCATGGTCAAATGCTTTATCAAGTGCAAACGCTGAACTTCCTAGTATAAAGGGTATGGTATTACACTGGAACTAAAATGTGTAATATTTATATAGATAATTATGTGCTCAGATCAAGTATCCATAACTAACAATATCATTCTGTCAGCACGTTTTCGTCAACTGAAACCCTCATCGTCACGCAAGTAATTTTAAGATACTGTACAGAGTTTGATAGAATCCTTTGTAGTTTTTTTTTTTATAATAATTTGATACACTGTATAACATCAAATCTAGGTGGCTGTGTTGAATCAATGGTCCGCATTCCGCTCATTCATTATTGCAAAAGGATGTCTTCTCCCTTCTGTTTATAGTGTTTCAACATGATAATTATGATCACACTCACACACAAACACATAATTATCAAAAAAGAAAACCATATTTTATCATTTATACACTCTTGGCAGCCACACACCGAGAACAGAAAACAGCAGTTTTTTACCTTAAATTTATTACTGATAACAAAAGTGAAGGTCATTCTAATTCTCTCTCTCTCTCTCTCCCTCTCTCTCTCTCTCTCTCTCTCTCTCTCTCTCTCTCGCTCTCTCTCTCTCTCTCTCTCCCCTTCACTCCTTCTCTTCTTCTTCTTCTTCTCTCTCTCTCTCTCTCTCTCTCTCTCTCTCTCTCTCTCTCTCTCTCTCTCTCTCTCTCTCTCTCTTTCTCTCTCCATCGCTTTCACCCAGAGCCCCATCTCAGAAAAAGAAAAGAATAACACGCTCAATTTCACAAAGAGAGTCAATCTTAGACAAGAAAATCAAAATTCAGTGAGGATAATGAGTCCCATCTGATTTCTTCCCTCTAAAAACAGTATATTAAATATTTAGCAAACATAAACTAATTTCAATATTAGAATTATTATATTATATCTAGCTCACTTATCTATCTAGTCGTAAGAGTCTGCTAAAATCCCTTACTTAGCATTTGGCGATATCAAGATGAACTAATGAGGGACCTGACATTGTAAAACAATCAGCACAAACGGCATGCTTTCTGTCGGTGATACTGTAACTGTAATGAAAATAATTATTATACAATTTCTTTGACACTTATCACAAAAGTTAGAAATATTGCGGAAACAGGCGGCTGTTTTTTTTTTCTTTCACTCACTGTTGCTGCTTCATTCATTTCTTTTTAATTATACCAAAAAAAATGACAGCTGCATTTCAGTGTGATCCAGTTTTGTTCCCTTCAATCCTGGGCAATGATGGGTGCTTCATCTGGTTTCTTTTTAATTTTATTTTTCATTTTGTTTATAAAATACTCAGAATTTTTAGTAACTGTTCTATGGAATAAAAGATGCCACTTTTAAAGCTATTAGTATAATTGAGAACATGCAGCGTTTGTCTCAATGCATGCAATCTCACTTTAAAGGCCAATGGACGTGGATTTCGTCATGGAATATATTCGCAGTGTTCTCAGTGCTTTGTACAAAAAAAGTGAAGCTATGGAAATCATCTCACTAATGTAAGATACCTTATCTGTGCCAGGCTTGTCTTTGCAATCTCCTGCCAAACACAGACATTTTCGTGTTCGGCTATGTAAGATGTTATCGGTTTTCTTTTCTTTTCATTAACGTGGTTATCATCTTTGGACTTTTTTAAAGCATGAAACTTTGAATCAATGGTTGTTGTTTTGTTTTTTTGTAATGTTTTTGTAATGTAACTTGAAACCTGTCTCTTTAGACCAGTACAAGAAGAAGAAGCTTGAACTGGAGCTGAATGAGCATCTATTTCATTTGCCGTTGTTGCTGTTGTTTTTTCATCATTTATTGTTCTGAATTCGCATAATGTGCAACTACAAATAACTGAAAGATGCATATCTTATAAACAGAAATACCTTTTAAGCGGATTTTCTCCTTCCAAAGATTTGGCAAAACAGTATGAATGATATAGTTAGCTAGTGATATTAGTTTTTCACTGTATCAGGTACACAATAAGAACATGGCAGCTAAACATAATATGTCTGGCCAGACATTGAGTTCACCTCGAGGAAAGAGCTGGAATGAAATAAAATATACACCTGGTTGTACGATTTATTTCAATTTAAATCAAGAGACTGAAACCCAAGATTTCGTTCTTGAAAAGGGCGTGAGGAAATATAATATCAATTTGCAGACTGAAAATTAATAGATGAAAGAAAGCACCTTAACCTCAATCACCATAAATCTTGTACAACAAAATGTACAACATATATTGTCATTTCGCACAACGGTTTCAGACACAAACCTGTGTAAGTAGGTTTACTCCTGCCCTTGAGGTGGTTTCTTGTCTCACTCTTTTGTCATTTGAAGCTCTTGACGTCTGAGAGTGGTCGATGACTCTTGTCCGTTACGTGAGCAGTCTAGGCGCTGTTGCTGCTGGTTAAGGCTCCAGTTCGAAAACCGAGAAAGCACTCAATCGGCAATGTTACCCGAAAAAAAAATTGACGTTTTTCAACTTAAATTAACAAGGCAAGTAGCTGAAGCAGTAGCCGTTAGTTGTGATGCTGGCGTCAAGTGGACTTCACACTTCTCCCCCGATTGTCTTTCTTGGTGCTAGCACACGCGCTACAAGCCGAGGCGGGCGCTTGTGAAAAGAGCCCTTGCGTTACGTACCCACAAAACTTCTAGACAGTGTGAGTCTGTGGAGAAAGTGAGTGAGAGAGAGGGAGATAGAGAGAGAGAGAGGTCAGGCTTGTCAGACGTTCAGATGGCAAAAATATTCATAATTAGAATAATGTACAACAATATTATGACAAAACATAGTTCTAGTGAAGGCACAACATAAATTAATTTTGAAGTTTGGTACTCTGATGTCTGAGTGTGTAAGCTGGTTCATATTTTCTGATTTAGTCATGCGTTTAATTGTGTTTTTTATATAATCATGCAAAATAAAATTGTTACAGGGATCTCCGCATTTTGTAATGAACTGAGGAAGTTAAATATTTGTATTTTAGGGCATTCTCATTCCTTTCGTTAGAAAAGAGTAAAAGACCCGCACTGAAATTTGTGTGCCTGCATGTACGTGACCCTTTCCTTTTCTTTTGGGAAATATGGATATAATTAATCTGTTGGTATCTTATCGATGTTTGTTAAAATTCAAAATGGGTGCTGGAACTAGCTTGGTCGAGTATGATCATGCCGATAGATTTTGGTGTTTGTTTCATTTGTTTGATATTATTTAAACACAATTTCAGTTGATAATAAGATACCTACTTGAAGCTGAGATTCAAACTGGACCGTGTCATTTATTCCTGCGAACTACAAATTTGACTTGTTTGGTACAAGGAATGACTCTTATCTATATTAATAAAAGTGAAACTTTACGACAATTGAGCGCGATAGTGCTGAATTTTTTTGTTTTTTTTATTTGGCGCCAACAACCAACAAAAGCAGAAGATACCCATAAGGGAGCCCTTTTGAGGGCTAGGAAAGCCAAGAAAAGGACCACGACGAAAACACCAAAGAAAACAAGAAAAACCAACCAGAAAAAGGAGGCATAAATGCCAATGGCAGCGAACCTCCCAAAATAAAGATCTAATTCTCAATTGCAGCGCGCCTTTCGCTACTTAGACGGGAGGCCAGCAGAACCCCCCCTGGGGGGGGGGGGGGGATTTGACACTATCTTTTCTCGTTAATATAGATCTTAAGCTAAATTAATCAGCTTGTTAGCATTAAAACAAGTGTCATTTTCCTTGGGAAATTGCAATATGAAAATTGAGTTGTTGCCCTTGGATAAATAAGGGGGTATGTTCAATGTTTTTATAATTATAAGTGTTATAATGAAACAAAATATACTTTGTAATACATCAAATTAAAGCTAAATACATTGTCCTATTCAAAATACAAATGATTTATCAATTTGTTAAGTATACAAATATAAGAATAGTCAAAACTTTGGGGTTTTGTTGCAACGGTTGCTACTTTTACACGATATCTTTATAATGGTATATTGGTTTGTTTATGCTTGCATATGTTTGCCTAGTGTCGACATGGCAGAGGAAACACCCAGTGGAGCAGGAACAACTCATTCCACTCACAGTATTATAATACAGGAACCATCCAGGGATCCACCTCAACCTGATAACACAGCAAGTCAACAGACGTGCAATGGCGTGGAAATTTGCAAATCCAAGAAGCGTTCCGCCACATTCGTTCCTCAACAACTAGAAACATGCTTGGACACTGGAAAGGTAGAACCTAAGTTTGATGTGACAGAAACAGAATTTAGCTACGAATGTGAAGACCTGGTAAAAAATCGTTTTTCCTATGGATGTTTTGTCGACTGGAACTGAATGTAGAACACAAGTTCATCTTTCCTGGGTGGAAAGGCTGGATATCAGCAACATCAGACCAACAGCAACCAGAAACCCAATCAATTGTGAACTACATGGCACCTATCAATGCATCAGTGAACGATATGTCAACTGTTCAAAAAGTTCTACAAATATCCCAGGATGCAACAAGAGAAACAGGTCAGCAATGGACATTTGTAACCTTTGATCTTGCAGTGGCAAAGAAGGCTTATGCTCTTGTGTGGCAACACCCAGAAACGTACAAGAATGTTGTTATTCATTTGGGCGTATTCCACACGATGATGTCCTATCTTGGAGCTGTAGGAAAAGTTATGCAAGTCTCAGGACTGGAAGAAATATTAGTTGAAGCGAGGTTATGTGCGAGTGGTTCACTGGAAAAGGTTTTATCTGGAAAACATTATAATCGAGCCATGAGGGTACACACCCATGTCCTAGAAGCACTGGAAAGGTTACTGTTTACCTCATTTTTGAACAACACAGGATGCGGTGGACTGTTGAAGGACTTGTCATCAAATGCAAAAGAACTTCAATCAAATATAAATCATTCTGTGTTTGAAAGTGTCATTTCATCAGAAGAATTGGTTCAGTTGTTTGCTCAGTATGAAGTATTCAAAAAACAAGTTGGAGCTGGCCATTTTGGCAAAACTGCACAATACTGGCTTCAGTATATGGAAAGGATATGGCTATTGCTTCAGTTCCTATTTGCCACCAAAACAAACAATTTGGGTTTGCACATTTTCTGCTTGCAAAAACTCTGCCCTCTTCTGTTTAGCATGAACCATCAGAACTACGCAAAGTACCTTAGTGTATACTACATCATGCTTGTCAATCTACCACAAGAAGCAAAGGATTTGCTTCAAAGAAATGGATTCAGTGTATCTAGATCAAGTATACCAGGTACCCGCACTGCAGTTGACATGACCATCGAGCAGACCATAAACAAGCATGCAAAGACCAGTGGTGGGATTGTTGGGTTCAGCAGAAGCTTGCCCGCCTACTACGGATGGTGTGTGACACGGCATAACAGAGCCCAGTATGTGTCTGCAACATATGAGATGGCAAACATGGAATCAAGAAACTTTGACACTCACAGGGAATCAACCCCAGCAGAAGCGCAATCGAGTGAAACTGCTGTGCAAAAGACCATGGAAACATTTTCAGCTTTTCTTAACCCATTTGACATTGAAAGAGAAAATCTGATATGTTTATCCTCGGGACAAAATTTGCATAGTGATGTTACAGAGGACCTCCTAAAAGTTGAAGACATTGGCAACAAGAACTTTGAAGAATTTGTGGAAACACGACTGAAAGACATTCTGTGAAGTTTCACAAGCCTTTGAAGAAAACGAAAATAAGGACATTTGCTTCCGTTTCCAAAGTGACTTCAATAAAAGCAACAAGGAAAGATGTGAAAGTTAAAGCTCAGAGAAATGTGTTTGGACAATTACTTATCTTGTCGCAAGAACACGAGATAGACATGGAAAAAGTGTTGACTTATCCCCTGAGCCCTGTCCCGTGGTCACTTTCTTCACCAGATGGCCTGCCTCTGAAAACGAACAAGGCAACTCTTATGCGCAAGCTTGAGAACGATTGTGTAGAATCTGAAGATATGTCCAAATTGCCTAACACATCTTCTATTGTGGACAGAAATGCCTTACTCCATTGCCTATCAGGAAGTCTGTGCACATTTGGCGACATTGCAAAGCAAGCATTTCTCTGTTTACCTCAGACAGCTACCATACACTTTGTGACTGTTACATATAAGAAAAACTCCATTAAAAGTTGTGAACGTATCAGAAGAGGATCAAGTAACATCTGCACACATGTGTTGCAAGGACCAGCAACAAAAGTTCCAAGGAACTGGAAAGAATTCCTATTAAGTGAAGAAAACAAAAAGGCACTTATACGTTTTCTGCATGCTGAGTGGAAAAGTGATGCTTATGCACAGCTATTAAAGAACAAGAAGCTGTTTTTCGTCTCTGAAGAAAGCTGTGAACTCATTACAAGTGATGAAAATGAAGAGTCAGTAAACTCAATCCCTGTCCAAGATTTGTGTTCTTCACAAGAGGAGGCTGATACCAGAATTGTACTACACTGCCTCTACGCTTCCCAACAAGGATCAGAAACCATCATAGTCAGGTCACCAGACACTGATGTATTTGTGTTGCTTTTGTCAAACTGTGACATTATTGGCAAGAAGCTTATCTTTGACACTGGCACAGCCAACAACAGAAGACAAGTGAACATATCTGAGCTTTCTGCAGGTATACCAAAAGTATTGCGTGATGCCATTGTGGGGATGCACGCATTTACTGGGTGTGACTCCACCAGCTGTTTTGCCGGAAAGGGCAAGATAAAAGCTCTAAAACTCCTTCAGAAGATCAAGAACTTCAAGATACATTTGCAAGATTTGGGAATTCAGAAACCATTGCATCTAAAGATCAAAACAAAATAGAAGCCTTTGTTTGTCAGCTATATGGAAACAGAGCACACACCAGCGTTGACAAAGTCAGGTATGACAGAGTGAAGCAAAGTTACAAAGGAAAGAAAGGCATCCTATCACGTGCAGATGGAGTGGATCTCAGCAAAATGCCCCCATGCAAAGATGTGTTACTCCTTCACACTCAGAGAGCAAATTACCAAACCCAAATATGGAGAAGATCAAATGTCAACTTTCCAGACATTCCCAAACCAGAGGACAATGGATGGCAGATCAGCTCATCTGCTGGACTTGAAGTGAAATGGTACAGCAAGGACTTCCTACCAAAAGAGCTTCAAGATATTCTTTCAGTCGATCTGGGCTCACAGGATGACGAAGAAGAAGAAAGTGAAATTCTCAATGAATCTGATGACTTTTCGTCCAGTGATGAAGAATTTTTCGATGCTGATGATGAAGAGTGTTAGACTATCATATGTTTTAGCACCTGTTTAAATCAGTTGTTTACACATCAATGTGGCAAATACAATGTTATATTGCTTTAAGGGTGTTTACATTTAATCTTGTTGTATATTCCATTGATTTTAGTACTATGATAAGAACATATTGTGTCACTTTGTTCTCATGGTGTTATTGTTTTACTGGTGGTAAATCTAAAAGCTTTAAGAAGCTAATTAAAATGCTTAATGGTTCATTTTAAATACGTCACTATATTAGGTGTATAGGCAATTAGTTCTTTCAGTGAAAGGTTTTATTACATGGTTGCTTTAATTACATGTATTTCTCAAACATTTATATGAAATCAGAGTTTGAATACATTGTATATATACATATTATTCATGTGTTGTGGTCAAGTATTGCGATTTTACAATAAATTGGACAAAACTTGAGTTTAAATGACCAAAATTATTTTTTTTGTCAAAGTATCACAGTACCATGAGATAGGTTAACCTTCTAACTTTCATTTGAGCTATTTAAAATGCACTTTACGTTTAATAGTAATGGTTTTACAATTGAAGAAAAAACCATCTCCCTAATTCAAAGGGATGTAAGAGCTGGTAAACAAAGGGCTGTAACTCGGTGAAGATGACACTTTTAAATGCTAGCAAGCAAATTGTGACAGCTCAGGGGACTAGGAATATAGAAATAATAGTGGTCAATCCCCCCCCCCCCAGGGGGGGGAGGGTTTTGCCCATTGGCCCAAGCTCTAACTCCTCTGTTAATGCTGATTCGGTGGCCCTCAGATTTGATACAGCGCTTAGTACAGTCAGCTGTCGTCGTGTTGCCGGCACAGAAAATTAAAAAAATGATTAACAGCTCGCAGAACGTTTGTATTAGTTTCTAGGTTGCGACACATTGGCGTTTGATCTATTTTTTCGGCAAATTATTGTAATTGAGATTGGTTCCGGTATCTGTATCACACTCACAAAACAACTTCCTGTTAGGACTGGTTTGAACGATGAGATAGATTTAGACCATCAAGTATGAAACTTTGTGTGTTCTCAATGTGCCTAGACTAGGAAATAGAAAGGGCCTGGAATTGGGAGATTGGCGCTGCATGGCCAAAAGTACAGGTTTGTGTTTTCAATATGCCTAGGAAAATATTATAATATTTCTTTTCCATTAATACATGACGTTATCACTTCCTGCGATGTGTTCACTAACAAATAAACTAACCCGTGCGCAAATCATAGCCATTTGACGGATGCTGACGGGGTGCGCAGGACGTCAACGCGCAAAGGGAGAGCAGTAAAACGTATCTAAAAACAAACAAACAAACAAAAATAAAATAAAGCTAAAGGAACAGGCAAAATGAAGCAGGTCCATAATAATCACCCACAACTGATACTAATACATCGATTTATCCCGGGCAGGGCCGGGCAACTCAGCTAGTCTATATTAATAAAATAAAAGTGAAACTTTACGACAAAATTGCAGAGCGCCTTTCGCTACTCCCCTCTTAATGCTGATTCGGTGGCCCTCAGATTTTATACAGCGCTTAGTATAGACTGTCGTCGTGTCGCCGGCACAGAAAATAAAAAAATAATTAATAACTCGCGGAACGTTTGTATTAGTTGCTAGGTTGCGACACATTGGCCTTCGATCTAATTTTTCGGCAAATGTACGTAACTGAGATTGGTTCCGGTTACAATATCACCCGCACAAATTGCAGTTGCCGATAGTGCTGAATCGCCTTGGCTTGGCCCCTCATATTCCACGTTTAATCATAGACACATGCAAATACTCAAATCTAATTATCTACGCGCATTACAGCTTTAAAAATGCATTTTGTCATCAAAATTTAACTCAAACTTGAACGAACGTTAGACTTAAAGCTTCGAGTTCTATCGGAACGGTGAACGACTACAAGTACAATGCGCGAACAACTTCCGGTTAGGACTGGTTTGAATGATGAGACTGAGTTAGACTATCATTATCAAGTATGAAACTTTGTGTGTTCTCAATGTGCCTAGATTAGGAAAAAGAAAGGGTCTGGAATTGGGAGATTGACGCTGCAGGGCCAAAAGTACAGGTTTGTGTTTTCAATATGCCTAGGAAAATATTATAATATTCCTTTTCCATTAACACATGACGTTATATCACTTCCTGCGATGTGTTCACTGCCAAAAAACTAACCCGTGCGCAAATCATAGCCATTATTTTGACGGATGCTGGCGG
This sequence comes from Onchidella celtica, assembly GCA_963931925.1. Lineage (NCBI taxonomy): Eukaryota > Metazoa > Mollusca > Gastropoda > Systellommatophora > Onchidiidae > Onchidella > Onchidella celtica. Next base: position 21,578,435 of record OZ007581.1, on the reverse strand, counting down.
GACGCGCAGGACGTCAACGCGCAAAGGGAGAGCAGTAAAACGTATCTAAAAACAAACAAACAAGCAAGAATAAAATAGTGCTAAAGGAACAGGCAAAATGAAGCAGGTTCATAATAAACACCCAGAACTGAAACTAATAAATCGATTATCCCGGGCAGGGCCAGGAACTCAGCTAGTAATTTTATGTTCAGATTGCAGAGTAATAAAGGATAGATCTGAAATGTTGTCCGCATTTTAATTCTCCTACATGACAAACTTGTCCAATAGAGTAAGGATAAAAAGAAAAATTCTATAATGTTCAGCTTTGTTGCAGCATCGGTAGGACTTCCGCTTTTGTTCTGTTTTTTGTTTTGTGTGTGCATGTGTGGGTGTGAGTGTGTGAGTGTGTGTGTGTATGGGTGTGTGTGGGTGTGTGTGGGTGTGTGTGTGGGTGTGTGTGTGTGCGTGCGTGTGTGTGTGTATGTGTGTGGGTGTGTGGGTGTGTGTGTGTGTGTGAGAGTGTGTGTGTGTGTGTGTGCGCGTGCGCGTGCGTGCGTGTTTTAGATGGAAAGTACATAAAGTTAAAAGTCCAGTTTCAGAGTTCTCAGTTTATGGTTAGAGTCAAGTTTATGGATATTTCTAAAAATCCACGGCATGACGGGAAACCCCTATCATTTCATCTGCTTGACTTTCAGTTTTAAATTTAGTGTCAGGAAATTATTTGACTGCATGGTTACCTCCTATTCTTCTCAAACTCATTAGTTTCCAGCCCGCTGGAATTCCTTTACCCGGAAAAACTTCGCAATGACAGTTTTGAGAGGGTTGGAAAAACTTTACCGTTCTGAAATGATCTCTGTTTGCAGTTGGATTCTGCCTTCCGTGTTTTATTTTGTATTCATTGTTAATGGAAATTAACTTCCAGCTGACCAAACGTATTTTATTCATCCACGTGCAAGACTGGAAGTGCTAGTAGGTAGTCCAAACTGATTTTTACTTTTTATCACAACTCACCAGTTATTGTCTAATCTGATGGAGCTTGCTTTTCTAAGAATTTTGATATCAAATTTGTCATTCTGACTTAAAGGGTTTGAAAGTTATGGCATTTTCAAAAGTGAAAAAAACCTCGAATTTGCTACCTTTTGCAGATTGCACAATAGTCCAACTTTGACCGCCCATAAAATGACTGTTTATTGAGTCACAGCACTAAAAATTATGTTTTCAAGTCAAGGGGATGTACATTACGCTCAACTTTTTTCGAGGGGTACAAATATTGTCCAAGCATCTCATTTTACTTTTTTTAATCATCAAAAGTCATCCGACGTCAATTTTCTGTGAACTCTTACAAGGGAGACATTTTTAAATTGAAAATTAGGTCAATCGCGTCGCCATTGACTTAGCACTAAGTGTCAGGAAAAGGTGACGAAATTAAGTATTGGGTGGGTCTATAAAAACAGTTGGCTCTTCGCGCCGAAGCATGCCCTAAGTCTAATTTTGGCACACCCTGAAAATACAAAGGCTGGGGTTCATTTGCGTAAAATTTTGATCCTGATCTATTAGTTTCCGCCAGTTTCTCGATCAACAAACATTTCCACAAACGATTTTTAAAGGAATTTCAACTTAAAACAGGATGAAAAATACATTGAATTAAACCTCATTTATCTGGCTTTCTGTGTGAGTTATTTTCAAACACGTGCACTACATCGGCGCGACGCGCCGCGGTCCTTTGTTGAGGGGGTCAAATCGATCGGTATGTGCGGCTGAGGGTGAAAACGGCAAGACTGTGCCTTGTTCAAGCAATAAAAACACATGGCTACACGCATTAAACAATACAAAAGATAATATACTTTGACAGAGGAAGTCTTGAACTTTATTTTGCTGTAAGATACACCCCATTTTACATAAACTTACACTTACAGCAGTAATAGCCTTGTAATGTTGGCCTAAAATTATGCCAAAAAGGAATTTCGCCCCTTCAGCGGGGCAGTTTGGATTACCTACTGTTAGAAAAAAAAATCCGTTGCCAATTCTCTGCTGGATGAAACAGTCTTTGTGGAGAAAAGATGGCGCTTTGGTCATGATAGATAGATAGATAGATAGATAGATGGATGAATGGATGGATTAGATAGGTTAGATAGATTAGATAGAGTAGTTAGATAGATAGATAGTTAGATCAGGTGTAAATGCTAAGTGCAACAATCCTACTGAAACAAAGACCGAAAACATTAAATACATCGTTGGGCCGGCGGATGAGTGGCTGAATGGGTGGCTTGCTGGCTGGGTGGGTGAATTAAAGGAGATGTGCTTCGCCAGAGAAAATGGGTTTAATGTATTTTTCATAAACTGGACGTTCTATGCCAATTTTAAACATCAGATTCGTCACAACAGCTTTCGAGAAATAGATGTTGAAGAAGTAGACTTTATTTCATAATTTAATTAGAATCAGGGGATTGCATTACAGCAAAAAATCTGTATTTTATTTGGTGTCAGGTTATCTTGCAAGTTTGTTTCTTTCTTAATTCAGGTTACTGTTATGAGATAGAAGAGTTAGATCTATTAAACAGTAAGCAGTTGCAAGAATCTCAAGAATCAGCAAAGCCAGCTCTGCATTTGGCAGGCTTCGAAAGAGAGTATGGGATGTTGCCGGCATTCGCACAGACACTAAGCTGAAAGTGTACAATGCTGTGGTCCTTCCCACCCTACTCTATGGTGCTGAAACCTGGACAGTGTACCAATCGCATGCCAGAAAGCTAAATCACTTTCATCTGGCCTGCCTTAGAAAGATCCTAAGGATCAAATGGCAGGATAAAATTCCAGACACTGAGGTCCTCAATCGTGCCAAGGAATTGAGCATCTTCTGCCACCTGAAAAAAATTCGGCTACGTTGGGCAGGACATGTTGTCAGAATGCCCGACTCCAGACTCCCTAAGCAAATCTTCTTCTCTGAGCTCTCCAATGGAACGAGGAATGTTGGGGCCCCAAAGAGACGTTACAAAGACACTCTCAAGCAATCACTGAAGGCCTTTACCATTGATGTGAGTGAGTGGGAAAAGCTCTCGCTTGATCGTGCAAATTGGAGGGCGGCCCTTACCAGAGGCAGCAAAGCATGGGAAGCTGACAGAGTCCAGCAGGCTATCAAAAAAAGAGAACGGCGCAAGAAAAGGCCCAGTGGTACTGAACCAACGGAGCACTCTTGTCATTTGTGCGGAAGGGTCTGCAGGGCAAAAATAGGACTTATCAGTCACATGAGAAGCCATAAGTCATGAAGGAACAGTCTTTCCATTCTGTCCTCTGTGTCCTTTAGTTCTCTTTATTGTCCATGTGTTGAAATTCTCAACAATTTCTGTTCTTTATTCCTCTGGTGTTGTTAAGGTCATCATCATACCTGATGGACGAACTATTATTATTATTATTATTATTATTAGTTGCAAGTAAAAAATAATTACACCAAAAGGCACATCTAACTCTCGCAGCAGAAAGATAGCAGTTTATTATACGAAATAGGAAATCGAAGTGCCAAGCCGGAGCAAAATCGTCTAAAGGCTTTTATTTATTAACAAAGCAGGTTGAACTTATCTACTTCTAATTTAAAAAAATAAAAAAAACTGTACTGAACTTTCACACAGATAACTCATGATTGTGTGTTTAGTACAAACGAAGGATGGTCTCGCAAAGCACTTTAAAAAAAAAAAAAAAAGCCAACAGATTTAAAACCCAAAATCCAGCCTTTTGTTGTATTTCGTAGCAGATGTTCTCGAGACAGAGTTTTCGCTTGGACAGGAATGGTGGCATCTCGAAGATTCGCGTGGGACTTGAAAATGTTAACAGGCGCCAAATAATGACATTAAGGTACATAACTCTGGAGATTATAAGAAATACACACATTCCAAAACAACAGAACTCGGCATACAATAAAACTAACCAACATTTACTTAACGCAATGTGATATTATGTCAACAACCAATGAAAAGAAGAACAGAAAAATCTCCGACCAACTAACCAAACAAATAAAATAACAGAACTACACAGAAATATCTCAAGCCATTGCCTACTTTTCCTTTTGCACGACACTGGCACTGCACACTTTAACCAGATCTACTCCCATCGCTCACCACAAAGTCTTTCATCATCATTGCCAAGGAAGTAAGGTAAGGTAGGCCTACATAACTGGCTCCATACATGAATATCGTGCTGCTGACGCTGTGAAAAATTGTTCATCCCGACACAATACAAAGGTGGCTCAGAAAGTTTTGCAAGTTCTATAATAACCCAAAAAAGTTTTAATCCTATAAATCTCAAATTTTCCGAGTCCCTCAAAATTTTTCCCTCTACTTTGTACACAACGATCCAGTCATGTCAGTCACTTCTGCGGGGCACAACGGTGGTCAGACGCTGATATGGTGTGCAGCTCTGAATTGTCTGCTTTTGCGATATCTTTTACAGGTTCAGATTTCCTTCATTCGAGCTTATCTTTCAATGTGGGAAATAACCAAAAGTCACAAGGTGCTAAGTCTGGACTGTAGGTTGGATGGAACAAAACTTGGATTCCTTGCACTTCATGCCCTTGCTTTATGGGTAGACCGTTTTATCATGATGGAGTAAGGTGCGTGTAGTGACGTTCCTGTCTATGGCCTTTGCTCTTCAGCAGCTGTTTTTAATTTTACTCAGGGCAATACCTTTTGCACATAGTAACCAGAGATAACTGTAACTAGTATCATTTGGCATAATATCGACAATTAGGGGACCATTACAGGTGAAAAGTCTTCCTACTTTGATATCCTTGGGCCAACATGACTGGCCTGTCTCCTTTTTTCATCGGTCCACAGACGGTTCGTTCGTTTTGATGGGATCCCAAAGAACAGAATCCAGGTTTCATCACCCGTTACTATGTCTGTTAGTCTCTTAGGTCTGTGGGGCTGATACCAATTGATTAATTTAGTGGCACGTCTCACCCTATCTCGTTTTGCTCTTGGGTGAGTAAATGGGGTATCCATCAGGCGCATACTATTTTCATATTATAAACTTCTTCATGCATACATTTTTGTACCGACCCCACCGAAAGTCAGCCAATTTCGCTGAGTTCCTGTGTGGATAAATGTGGATCTGGTTCAATAAGGTGGCGGACAATATCTACTTTTTGCTCGTTCATAGCAGAATTTGGACGGTCTGAACGGGGGGGGGGGGGGGGGGGGGAGAGCATCAGAAATTCTTTCTCTTCCTTTATTAAATTCTCTTACCCAACGACAAACAATGTCATAGGAATACACATATGCTCCACAAACAGTTTGCAAATTTTCATGAATTATCTTGGGCGATTCCCCGAGTTTACAGCGCATGAAAACATAGAAACGAATGTTTTCCTTTGAAAAATCCATCTCGTTTTGCGTCACAGCTCGACGCATGGCATTTCTACACCGCTATCACTATGACAAGCTTTCTTATTTTGAAAAATAAATATTTCATTGGACAGTATACTTATTAGGGTTTGATTCTATGTTTGTCTTGCATGTCTGAATTCGGTAAATTCGTCGCTATAGCTTGTAAACTTTGAAATGGTTCACTTTGATCAAAGAAATCAACCGCTTCTAATGAAGCCTGTGAAATGAAACTTTGCATGCGCTCTTGCATCTTCAAAAACGTTATAAATCTAATTATTAATTTGACAGATGTGATCGCGATAGCGAATTTCGCTATTTGCGACCTATAAAATATAAAACCTCAATACTTGTTCACCTCTATACGAATATTCGGAGGTATACATTATTTCATTGTTGTTTTCTGCCGTGTTCACTGGTGATCCCAAAAATGCGCTCCCAATTCACGCTTAATGCAAGTACGCAGTATTTTCTGAAGCAAAGGTGTAGACTGTCAAAATGTAATTGTAATGTGGTTCACATTAAATCTCGGAGTTGTGTGCACAGCGCTCACGTAAATGTGTTAAACAATGCTTTTATTTTTATGTCGCTTCTTTTTTTTTGTACAGTTGTGAATTCATGATTTAAGTGTTACGGTTGTGCCAAAATGTTGTATTCTATACATTTACATATAAATAGTTAATTCACTCATTCTGTCTATAGTAAAAATACACGTGTTTCCAGGAATTGCATACCGTAGTAGATCTATTGAACGCAGTAATTTCAGTGTTCACGACGCTTTTAAAAAATGGCTTCTTACAGACCTTGATGATGTCCTCACGCTCAGTCTGATACATTTCTAGTCTGTGGAATTTATAAGTTATCGTATTATTAGTAGCCTATATCTATTTCTAGATTTGTCGGTCTATATTATAATGCCACTCAAAGTTTATAACTTCACAGAAAATCTCTCTCCACTGTATAAGTACTTTTGCGAAGAGGCAAAAAGAAATGCAGTTTTTTTATAACCATGACCGCCCGGCAGATCAGGTAATACATGCTCTTGGTATATCCAAATCATCATTTAATCGGTGGATCAAGCAGTCTTCAACAACAATTAATGATATAAGGGAAGGTCACAGAAAACAGAAATTTGATGGCTTTAACCGGGATATCATTTTAAATGCTCTATTTTAAACAGGTTTGGGGAGTAAGGACTGGTAAGCCAGGTCTCACCTAAATAGTGAGAAATGCCTGCGTGATTATGCCTCTGCCAGCTAAGCCAACCGTACCTTCACGAGCGATCGTTCCCTGATCCGGTGCTCCCTGTTCTCACAGACACGGCTCTGGCAAATGGCGAGTAGCTGGCGCCAACAAACCAGCCCCCCCTGGAGTCTGTGGGGGCTAAACTTCAGACCCGGAGGAGTGAGGTCCCCCGAAAGGTGCGGCAATGCCGGGCCCACCGGCGAGTGGACATGTCCCGATTCCCACCAAGACCTCACCCAGGGAGCACACCCTGGTAAATCAAAGCTGGGGAGAAGGACCTCACAGCCCAGTCAAGCAACCTTCTAGGAGATGGAAAACTCCAAAATGCAACCCGGGGAGAGGGACCCTCGCAGCTCGGTTAGCAACCCTCTAGAGAGAACACTCGAACAAATCGGTCCCCCGAATCCGGAATGTGCCAGCCTTGTGCGGGGAGGAATTGGGCGCATACGAACCCCACCATAGAAGTCATGCGAAAGTATCTAAACAGGTTTGATAAGAAAGAGCCAACTACCCTGAAAAAGCTGAATGAGATTTAAACTTAGAAATGAAAATGATATTGATATATCAAAACAAACTTTATGGAAAACAGTAAGGAAACTTGGTTTTACGTTCAGAAAAAATTTTTGTGGTAAGAATGTGTTGTGTGGAAAACCTCACCTAATTGCAAGCAAGTGTAAATATCTGCGCCAAATAAGGAAAATGCGTCGAGATAGGTATGATGTTAGGCTATTGTATCTTGACGAATCCTGGATTAAATGCACGCCACACACACAAAAGAGAGAGGAATGGATGTCACTTGACCGCCAAAAACGACGCCATGTCCCAAGCAGCAAAGGTCAAACATTAATCACGGCGCATGCTGGTAGTCGACAGGTTGGATTTATCCCAAGTACTGAAAAGATTTTCCAATCCAAATCAACCGACGACCGCGACTACCATACAGAGACGAACGGTAAAATATTCAGTGAATGGGTTTCGGATGCTCTACTGCCAGCATTAGACAGACCATCTTGCATCGTGATGGACAATGCTGCTTATCACAATGTTCAACATGTGAATGATTAAAGTCCAACATCATCCACTAAAAAGGCTGATATTCAAACGTGGCTGATAAAAGAGCACATACCATTTTCTGAAACAAGTTTGAAGCCAGAACTGTTGTCAGCTGCCAAACAAAAATGAAGAACAAAAACATTTCAGATAGACAAATAATCTAAGAAGCTGGGTATACATGCTTGAGACTTCCACCTTATCACTCTCACCTGAACTCAATTGAAATGGTTTGGGCAAAAATTAAACAGACTGTTGCCAACAAAAACATGACGTTCAAACTCGCCGATGTGAAACAACTGACCGAAGCAGCAATGGCAGCCATTGAAACAGACTAGTGGGAAAAAGGTGTCCAGCATAGTGATTGAGGAGGAAAACAAATACTGGCATAAAGACAGCTTGATCCATCCTGTTCAACCTACCACCATATGAGGTTTATACGATTAAAACTTGCTTGACTCTTCTGACTCGGAAGTTTTTTTAAGTAACTTGATTTAGCGCATTTGTGTTTTGTGAATGGAAGCGCATAATATGGACAGTGCATATCCGTACAACGCACACAATTCTATGACGTAGAACACACACCGGAATGACCTTGTTAATTTGCATAGTTTTAAAAAAAATATGAATCGGCTTAAGAAGAGCAAAACAATCCGATTTCAGCTGCTCGGAGATTGCGTGATCTGCGCTAATAATATACTTGAGTGTACGTCGATCACCAATGACTACCCCAGCCCCTTTTCGCCTGACTACCGCTCATTGATACAAGCTGACTAGACCCTCACGCCCTCAGGTCCATCTGACTATTCCATGTGTTGTCATTTTAAATTCGTGAACACATACCAAGTTTTGTTTCAGCAAACCTTCACCAGACGCATTTTTGGTGAACAGGTTGTACGGATATGCACTGTCCAGATCCATACAACGTGTTGTACTTCCTTTGTGAATTGTGCAAACAGGATACAGTGTATCGACGTCATCGGTCTCTTCCCGTTAGCCAGGACAGGGGGATGGCGCATGCATAATCTAAGTAACAGCACGTGTAATGATGTCGCGACGTAAATAACAAGTAATGTGGAAACTGCATAGCAGTATAATTTATTTTGCTTGAAATAATGTTTACCTTCTTACTTGTGTTTTCTACATTTACCATTTTTGTAGTCTGTTTTAATTGAATGCATTCATAAAATGGGCCGTCTCAACATTTCGAGCTTTCTGGATCTTTCTACTAAAATGAATGGGTACGCCTTTACGTGTACAATTGTTATAAGTTGTTCGATTTTATCGTTTACTGTAAACATTATACTATTTTCTTGAATTCCATATCAAAGGTCGTGGTTTTTACTTAGCGCAAATAACGGATTTTGCCATCGTGATGATTTATGACTTCGAAAAAAATAGATTATGATCGCATAGAAATTGATGCACTGGAAGTTGTCGAAATTTTCGCCCAAAATTTACAAGCTGTAGATGGCAACTTGCAAAACTTTTTGAATCACCCTCGCAGTCTGTAATCCGTTGGAAGAGTTTGTCTCCAATTCTTTTATCAAACAATACGACCGATGTATAATTTTCTTTTCTTGCAAAAGGAGAGGGAAGAGAGAGGGCATCTTGAAATTTCAGTGTCGAAGTTCCGCAGCTTTGAGATAATGGATGTACACAGCAGTGTCTGATTGAAATAAAAAAAATGAAAGCGGCAAACCTGGAATTTTAGTGAACTTGATTTTTAACATTTATAGAGGAAATAACTTTCTAAAACGTGTTGAGAACCATTATGAACCAGGGGTTTCAGACCAAAAAAAAAAAAAAAAGAAATGAGAACTGGACGCCAAGATCTTCAATTTCTCTGTCTCAACTTCCCCTGGAGTATAGCAAGAAATGTGCAAAAACGGAGCGAAACTGTGTCCATTGCGATTAAATATGACCTCATGACATTATATAATAAGCAACCGTTATAATACGCTAACTTTGTCCGATGCATCTCACGCTGACAGCGGTGACATAATTTGTCCGGCAAATTTGGTTCCAAAAGTGAATGGACACTTTGGTCGGCTTGCATGAGCAACTAATGAGTTGGATAAACAGCATTATCAAGCAGCTTTACCCATTCGCCCATCTATTTAGACTGTAGATTTACCGTAAGTCATCTTCATCCAAATCTGCAAGTACTTATACAGAAACGCATAAAAGGCTTTCACGATATGCAGTCTGACATGATTTTGCCACTCATTTCAAGATTTGATACTCAACTGGACAGCCCAGAGAATCTTGACAGAGTTATATACTCGCAAAGCAAATCGATTCTAAAAATCAGCATGCAGCTGTATAAACTCGACAGACTAGATTACCACATTACATGGAACAGCTGCTCTTGTTTATTTTTCGTCCACTTAGTAACTATGTTAATTCGCTTAGCAACTATATTAATTCGTATTTTGAATTGTAGACTATCATATTAATTATTATTGGTATCACGGCTCAACAAAGAGCTAGCTTGTGTATTTGTGCCCAAAGCAACTCCTTTTCGCTTGGTTCTGTGAATCAAATTATTTGATTATCAATGAGCAAATTCTGCAAATGTTACTGGGTCACAAAGATCATCACCTCTGCTGTTTATTAATCGCAGGTTACTGGTATTTAACATCAGTACAGTATGAAATAACATTACATCTTTGTTATCATTTATCATATTTCTTTAAGATCGACCATTTTAATTCTTTCTACAATAAATTGTCAGATCACTATACTGTTTATACCATTGCGCATTTCGTTGGCATAATCTTTACCCTAATTCAAATATAACTCTAACCCTAACTTCAATCATAACTCTAACCCTGGCTCCTAATCACATTTGTTGGTGGTGATCCCAACGTTCTAAACTAGCAGAATTTTTACCATATGTTTGGCTATCAGGCCTGATACTCACACATATTTCCATAATTTATTGACTGCCCATATATTAGAGAGTCCGCGCCGGGGCATCACGTTGGCCTAAAGTTACTTATCAAAAGCATCGTAACGCAGTCTTTATCGTAGCGAAGCACACTCCGCGCACCGACGTGCTGTTTGGTGCTAATGGGAGAGAAGGGAGCTTATTCGCGTGGAACAGCAGACCAAAGGACGCTAGCCTTGCATGCATCTTCCGGCGTCTTCCCTACTGATTCAGTGATTGCGACCTACATGTGCACTGCAGCGGCCTAAGTAATCACAAGGTGTACCATTTTCCATCCCCCCTTTCTCTTTATCTCTCTTTCAGAAAGTTGAACAACGAAAGCAGCGTGACCTAGATCTACGTTCGCAGTCACACACATTTTTTTCAAGCTTGCCCGTGATTACGCCCTTCCTACTGTAAAAAAAAAAAGGATAAATGTTCGTAAGTTGTCAGAATAAAGTCTTGTCCACAATATTGTGGTACCAACAGGATTACGGGACGAAGATTAATCTGATTTTAAAGTTCTGAATCGGGAAGGCAGCCCCACTTCGATAAAGTAGGTAGTGCCAAAAGTAGGGCGCTACGCTACCACAAGGCGCTACGCTACCACACAAAATCGGGTTTTCACCATATGTTGAAAAATGAAGCTTTATGAACATATCAGTCATGGACAGAAAAAGTGGCCATCAAATTCGCACGAAAAAAAGATCAATAATTCATTAAAATCCATTCATATCGTGAAAAAAATCTTGCTTCCAGGTGGAAAGTCCACAAATAATAATAATAGTTCGTCCATCAGGTATGATGATGACCTTAACAACACCAGAGGAATAAAGAACAGAAATTGTTGAGAATTTCAACACATGGACAATAAAGAGAAGTAAAGGACACAGAGGACAGAATGGAAAGACTGTTCTTTCATGACTTATGGCTTCTCATGTGACTGATAAGTCCTATTTTTGCCCTGCAGACCCTTCCGCATAAATGACAAGAGTGCTCCGTTGGTTCAGTACCACTGGGCCTTTTCTTGCGCCGTTCTCTTTTTTTGATAGCCTGCTGGACTCTGTCAGCTTCCCATGCTTTGCTGCCTCTGGTAAGGGCCGCCCTCCAATTTGCTCGATCAAGCGAGAGCTTTTCCCACTCACTCACATCAGTGGCAAAGGCCTTCAGTGATTGCTTGAGAGTGTCTTTGTAACGTCTCTTTGGGGCCCCAACATTCCTCGTTCCATTGGAGAGCTCAGAGAAGAAGATTTGCTTAGGGAGTCTGGAGTCGGGCATTCTGACAACATGTCCTGCCCAACGTAGCTGAATTTTTTTCAGGTGGCAGAAGATGCTCAATTCCTTAGCACGATTGAGGACCTCAGTGTCTGGAATTTTATCCTGCCATTTGATCCTTAGGATCTTTCTAAGGCAGGCCAGATGAAAGTGATTTAGCTTTCTGGCATGCGATTGGTACACTGTCCAGGTTTCAGCCCCATAGAGTAGGGTGGGAAGGACCACAGCATTGTACACTTTCAGCTTAGTGTCTGTGCGAATGCCGGCAACATCCCACACTCTCTTTCGAAGCCTGCCAAATGCAGAGCTGGCTTTGCTGATTCTTGAGAGAATTTCAGTATCAACACGAGCCGCGGAAGACAGTGTACTGCCAAGATAGGTGAAGTTCTCCGACACCTTCAGAAGACTGTCATGGACACAAATAGAAGCTTCGTAACGACAAAGTTACTTTCGTAACTCTCACAGCCGAATCGCAACTAAGCGCGACCCAAAATATTGCGAAAATGGACAAATTCCTCCGCGTTGGGTAACTTTCGCCGACGTCACGTCTATGCGCAGACTGTCTATTATCACCTTCTTTATCTTATTCAATCCAATTCAGTATATTAATAATAGTCAATATCTGGATAACAGTTATGTGTCGGCATGGTAGTACTAACCAATTAACAGTCATACCGATCCCCCCCCTCCCCCCATCCCCCAAGCAAAGTAGTGTCTACCCTGGGGAATAAAAAGTGGGGAGGTCTACTGTAAGAGACTATGTGCCTTACTTTGGTTGTTTGTGGTTATATTCACATTTGCATGCACGTGTCCAAAGATAACAGTGGGCAGGACCTAAAGACATTTAAGAAATACAATGATGTAATACAACTTTGTTTACATCATGATTATATCATATAAATGATGCAATGTTTTCCTCGGCTGTTTTCCAACCTGCCCATTTAAAGTTCTCTTCTACTGCGATAGTGCCTACACAAGGTACCGCAAACGCAAGGTCGATTGCGGTAGGAAATTTTGTACAGCTAGAAAAAAACTTGACAATTCGCCAAGTTTACAAGTGCATAACTCCGCTTCTATTCATTCAATTTGAATGAAATAAAAACAGTATAAAAGAGCTTGATTAGTTTTATCTTGTGTGTAATTTTAGTTTTAGAATGTTTTGTAGAAGTATTTTTTTGCTTTTGTTTAAAAATGCATGTGTAAGGCCTTTTACGCCGGCCGCGGCAGGGAGAACTCAACCACGCATTCTTTGGTCGCGGACTGCTCGGTCGCGAAGTCTCGTATAAAAATAGAATTGACACCACAAGAGAGGGCGAAAATTGACCTTTATTTGCATACTTATTTACTAGGCACCCCACAATTCCTCAAATATGGCGGGTTGGTTTGATCGAAGGAATGTAAATTCTGAGGAATTTCGCTTGAAAACGGGCGATTTTGAACTTTTTTCACGGCATGCCATACTTTGAATGAAAGCTTTAGAAACCCATTATTTGATCATATATGTAAAATCAATATGTAATATATCGCGATTAAGCAATTAGACCCAGAAGTCAGTGACTGTGTATGACACGGTCTATGGTTTTTTACAATGGCGGAAGAGAGACCCGTCCAAGCATTGAACACACAGGTCAATGGTGGTGGCGATGCAGATCGGATTTCAAATGAGAACAACGATGTTTCACTCTGCTCTTCAGATTTAGCAAACCTAATAATTGAGTTTATATAAATTTTGACTGTTTATGATGATTATTCCCATTTGTTTCGTTGAAAAAAAATCATTCATCATCAATAATTCTCTTTGATCGGGGGGAGTAATGCATTGTCGTGGAACAGCCAAAAATCTAGGTCAAACGCGAGGTGAAAGTGATTGTGAAAATAATATTAATAACAACGTGTTGTTAAATAATAATAATGACAGTGTGTGATAAAAATAATGAGTGGGAGTGTGAGGGAGAGAGAGTAAGTGTCAATTAGTATTTAAAAAACTATTATGTTATATAAAAAAAATATATTATCCTGTTTTTTTGTTCCTCGTTTGGTTGCGTTATTTTTTTTTTTTTTTGCTTTCTACTCTGTTGAATCGCATGGTTGTATTTATTGACTTGTTTCTAATAAAACTGGGGTATAAATAAAACTGAACTAAAAAGCATAATACTAGATCTAGATCTAGATCTTTTTCTTGTTGTTGTTTTATCTGTAGGTCTATAGGTGTTTCAATTCTTGGTAATTTCATTTTCGTGTCAATCAATTTATTTCTTAGATGGGTATTTCGATTATAAAACAATTTCGTCTGTGGCGTGATGTCAAACTATAACATTACAAATAGCCTACGGTCAGTATGGCTGATCTCTCGAATGATGCGCATACCCTAACTATATTTTATTATTATTAGAAATTGTCACATTCCTTTAGTCAATTTATATATTGCATAATTATTGGGATTTAAAGTTTAATGGTAGATCTAGGTTAAATCATCAAATTTCTATTCCCAAGATTCTTACATTTCTACCAGTACACCTCTTGGAAAAGGAGTATGATTTTCATGCCCCTGGCGAAGCCACTCAGAGCATTTGAATTAACACGACTACACCTGACTGGAGGGGGTACGGAAGACTGAGCCGGTTTTTCACCTGTTATGCAACGCATTGCGCAATAAGTCGCCGACCCCTGTTGGAAAACTGAGCCGGTTTTTTTTGTAGATTCGACTATGTTGTTTTTTAACTTTAGATCGATTACCCTGGTGTACTTACCCTGAAGTCACTGGACTGTATAAACATGATAAATCTTTGGATAGACTCAGCATGCTAACACACAACAGGAACAGTCACAAACTGACTGTGCGCGCGCGCTTAACACAACTCAAGCCCAAACACTAGCCCAAACCAAAACAAATCTCAGCACTAGAACTTAAGAGACTGACAAAACATCACCTAGCACACAAGACATAGGCTTTTAAGCAAAACCTAATTTTAGCCAACACACAAGACATTACATAGCACACTACACAAAAAAAAAAAAATGTTATGTTGTTCAATGCTACATTACATTACATTCTTCTTCTTCTTCTTCTCATGGAGTTGATTCGTCTATTTACTCAGACGATTCCTCAACTGCACCATGTGCGACTCGACGCCACTGCTCTGAGGCTAAAACAGGCTAAAACAGCATATATATTAAGACCATTTAAAATATATCGTTGTGTAAATTCTTTTGTTATATACATATCTCTGGTTAAAAATATCTCTTGGCACCAAGATTGTGCACAAAAATAGACCCGCACTTTAAATACAATGGTAGCTGCAACGGATAATTATGTTCTTCAATTCATTGCCAAAAGCCGTTGCAGACGATAGTTTTTGGACTTCTGCCGGGAGGTTGTTCCACATCCTGATGACACTAGGGTAAAAAGAGTAAAGATGGCTGTTAATCCGTGAGTTGGGGATGTTATATTTTATGTTATTCTTTCTGTTGCCTCTGGTGTTAATGGTGAGGTGGTTCAATGGGATATTGGTATTTCCTTCCCTGCCCTTGTAAAATAGTTTTACTTTGTTTTTTGCTCTTCTTTCTTCTAGTGGTGTCCACTCGAGGTCTCTCATCATTTTATTGACACTACTACTTCTAGCATACTCATTTGTCACAAAGCGAGCAGCTCTCCTCTGGACCCTTTCCAGTTGTTCTATATTTATTCGACAGTGGGGGTCCCAGACACTGCAGCCATACTCTAGGGAGGGCCTCACGAAGGTGTTATAGCATTTTTCTTTTACTTTCCTATCACAGTTAGAGATGTTCCTTTTCAGAAATGCTAGTATACCGTTTGCTTTGTTACATGTGCTATTAATATGTTGGTTCCATGTAAGTTTTCTGTCCAATGTAACTCCTAAATATTTAGCCTCATCTGTTTCACTCAATTTCTCACCATGTATAAAGTAGTCTGAGGTGATGTTGTGATGTTTATTTGAAATTCTCAGGACTTGGCATTTATTGGGGTGGAATTCCATACGCCAGTCCCTCTCCCATTCTTGTAGGCTGTCCAAATCTTTCTGTAAAATTTCCGTATCTTCTTTTGAATTTATTGTTCTATAGAGGAGGCTATCATCGGCAAACAGTCGTAACTTAGTGCCTGGAGAGATCTTACTTGGCATATCGTTAATATAAACTAAAAATAGCAAGGGGCCCATTACAGTACCCTGAGGTACTCCCGAGAGAACAGGTGCAGGATTGGATGACTTTCCGTCAACGACTACTATTTGTGTTCTGTTTTCTAAAAAAGACTTAATCCACTTCAAAGTACTGTTTCTAACTCCATAATGGTTTAGTTTAGTCAAAAGACTGGCATGGTGCACTTTATCGAAGGCCTTACTGAAATCTAGTAAAATGGTGTCCGTCTGTCTGGTATTATTCAAGTTATTAACGAAATCGTTGCAAGTTGTGATCAGCTGGGACTCACACGACCTGTATTTTCTAAAACCATGCTGTACATGTGTTAAAACTGAGTGTCTATCGAGATGCTTCATGATGCTGGTGTGCAAGATATGCTCTAAAAGCTTACAAGATATTGATGTCAGGGAGACTGGTCTATAATTTTCAGGACTAGCCTTATTTCCTTTCTTAAAGATGGGTACGACATTTGCTTTTTTCCAGTCTTCCGGTATTTTTCCTTGTTCAATTGAAGCTCTAAACAACAAAGTGTAAACGGGGCCAATTTCCTTGGCACAAAGTTTCAGTAATTTGGCGGTAATTCCATCAGGCCCTGTAGCTTTATTTTCATTAAGGTTTTCCAAAAGTTTCATTACTCCATTTTCTGTAACACATATTTCATCCATATCCGGCAGTTTGGCACCACTCAGCTCTCCCGAGTAGACACCCCCTGGGTCAGAAAAGACCTTACAAAATTGAGTATTTAAAATATTGGCTCTTTTTTGGGCATCTTGCTGTGGGTGTCCTCTCTCATCGTTCAGTGCGGCTACTCCTAAGTTTTCTTTATTTTTACTTTTCACATATCTCCATAGTTTTTTGCTGTTATCACTTGTATCACTTATCATCTCATGGACATAATTATTATGAGCTTTCCGGCATTCTTTCTGGGTCAATCTTTTGATTTCTAGATTTTTTTTTTTTACTCGTTCGGAGTTGCACTGTTTCATTTTTTTGAACCATTTATATTTTTTCCGGACTAATCGTTTCGTTAAAGTATTTATCCAGGGTTGATGAATTTTCGTGGATGACATTTTTGTTGTAACATTTTCCATGATCGTATTCAGATTTAACTTGATACAGTCCCAAAGTTTGTTTACGTCCGTTTTTGAAGAGTGGTATTTCATGAAAAAACTGCCAAAAGTTGCTGCCTCTCTTTTCAGTATATTTTCGTCTGTCTGATTCCATAGGTAAATCTGTCGCCTAATAGGTCTTTTTTTAAAGGGTTTCAGTTCTGAATCGATTTGAACTATGTCATGGTCCCCTAGGCCAGGGAGAATTTTGAGCTCTCTTGTAAGGTTAGGGAAATTAGTAAAAAATAGGTCTAACAGTGCATCTCCTCGAGTGGTTTCTTTTACTGCTTGCTCTAGGCCTATATCCGCAATGCTGTCTAAAAATAAGTCATTTATTTCTTTTAAATTTTGGCAACTCTTCACGTTACCTTCTTCCCAGTTTATGTCAGGTAAATTGAAGTCTCCTCCTATCCAGATGGTAGCCTTTTTGTTCTTTTGGTAGGCACTGAGAAGTTCATCACAAATGTTCTTACTAGTTTCCAGGTCACTACTAGGGGGTCGATAGACTGCACCCACAACGAGAGGAGGTTTACCCTTCACGCTAATCTTACAGAAGACAGTTTCTGCTGCTTCCTCACTAGGTATTTTTTCACTGACTAAATTTTTCTTCACTGCTATCAAGACCCCACCTCCCCTTCTCTTCTTCCTATCGTTTCTGTAGATTTCGTAATCATCGCTGATTGAGATTTCACTGGTTTTTATATTTTCATTTAGCCACGTTTCTGTTCCGATGATTACATCGGATTTAGTTTCATTCAAAAATGAGCTCAGTTCTTCTTTCTTGTTCCAAATGCTCTGAAAATTTATAACCTGCGTTCTAAACATAGTATTCTCTTTGGCTGGCTCTTTTTTCTTGGATTTGGGGTATGGAGTTGACGAACATTTTGGTTCAAAATTTGGTATTTCAGTGTTACTTTTGTTCATATCCAAATGTTGTAAGATATCAAAACTATTGTGGGATCTTGATCTACTTCTATCTAAGTTTAATTGAAAATCAGTGAACAAGCTGGAACTAAAATTTGGCATGCCACACTGGACACATTCCCATGCGGCACTGCTGTTGCCTAGTGCTTCATACATTACTGAGCTTATTCCCATACAGTCAATGTGGTACCAGCAGTCACAACTATCACATGCAATGGCCCTCGTTTTCCAGGTGCATTTTTTTAGGCAAACGGGGCAAGGGGGGAATCTGGTCTGGGGTCCAGGGTTGAGCTCTACGTTACCCGACAATGACAGTAGTAAAAACATTACTAAAGAAATATTCATTTTATTTGAAGGACTAGTTAACCTAAATTTCGAACTGGTTCTAGATCTAGATCTTTTTCTCCTTTTCTGACTGAGGACAGACCATGTGTTTATTAATGAGGTCATGAATTTAGGCGAGTTGACAACACTAAATTTCCAGTTGTTATAATTAGCCTCATGTTTAGATCTAGATCTAATATTCCATCTACATCCAAGTGAATACAATTCTGATCTATATACTAAAATAATGAATAATCCTATCAACATTAGGAGGAGAAATCTCACTGTCTCCCTCTCGATAATAACACAAGATGTGGACTTCCCATCGGCACAAGCAGTCGCCATTTTGGAAATTTTTCAATCCACCCTTACCTTCCAGCTATAATCACAAATCTGGTACCAAGAGATTAAAAATTTAATCAAATCACTTTCACTTTCACTTCCAGATCATATAAAATACAGTGAAAACACTGTTGGTATGATATAAGTATTAAAAATTTGGTAAATTCATTAAAAAATGGGGTGTAAATAAGGAGCTCTCAGAACAAGCGTGCGTCTCCTCGACCGGAAGTGCTTCATTCAGAGCCAGATGAAAGACGTTTGAATGGAGACTTTTACGACAGAACGAGGCCGAAAAGGGCTTATTGATAATGGGTTTTACTACAGATTGGCTGAAACAAACAAGAAATCGGTGAGGTGGAGGTGCACTAACAGGCAGTGTAAAGCAAGTATCATTACCGATCCCGACTGCAGCACGGTAAAGAAGAATGGAGGCGAGCATAACCACCAACCTCCATCGCACAATGCCAAAGAAATGAATTTGGCCAGAACCCTTGTAAAGAGAAAAGCAACAGAAGAGCCAAATGAACGACCGGCTAAACTGGTGTGCAAAGCTGTGTCGTCGCTATCAACAATCACTGCCAAAGACGTCCAAAACCTGTGCCGACAAGCCTGCAGCAGCCGCTTAAAAACAAGACCCACATTGCCCAAGACTCGTGTGGAGACTTTGAGAGCTTTAAAAGAAAGTTCTTCTCCATTCATCATCAATGTCGACGAAGAGAACGAAATCGCCATTATTACAACCTTAGAACACGTATCGAGACCGTTTCAATCAGTTGTTATAATTACATGCATTTAATTCTTACAAAATTCACCAGAAAAAAAGCAGCAAAGAAACAGTCTCGATAAGTGGCGAACGGAAGAGGTTGACTAGTCGTTAGAAAAATTAAGTATCGATATGCCAAAAACCGGCTCAGTCTTCCAACAGCTACCTTTGAAGTTTTGAACAATAGGATTAAAAATCCGGCTCAGTTTTCCCGTACCCGACTGGAGCTTGTGAATTTAAGGGTTCACCTTTAATAAACATTTCAAAACATAATATGTTGTTATTGCTTATTTCAAATTGTATAATAAATCATCATAGCTGCTCCTTCAGACATCTATTAATGTCTTCATTATTTTAATGTAATATATTTCTACTTTCTAGCTTTTCAATTTTCAGTAACTGAGCTTGTTTGTTTTCAAAAAAATATAATTCTTGTTTCAAGCATAAAATTTTTAAATTGTAATTTCTTTAATGAAGGCCATATTTTTAAAATGGGCTTAACGATTCTGTACTTTTCTGTATTATTTAAACATGCAGAACTTTAAAATAGCTTTCCAATGATATATAGATCTTCCTTCTAGATTAATTATTTCATTTTTTGTGAATTTTCTAAAAAGTTTAAATTTTCCTTGAACATTTACAATTTTTAAACCATACCTTCTTTCATGTAATTTTAAAAATGTTCTTGATATTGCTTGACATTTCTCTTTTGTTCAAACATAAAGAGCTTGAAAAGACCTTTCCAATGATGTATTAACCATTCATCTAGCTCTATCGGTTGATTTTCTATGTATTTTTAAAATTTTGTTATAAAAGGGGTTTTTCGACTTTTTTTCTACCAAAGTGTCAAAATGTGCCCCGAGCCGATTTTGAGGGCCTATTACGTAAAAGCCAATGAAGATACAAGTTTAGAAAAAATTAACACAGTAGTGCAAGTGGTATGGCACAATCAATAGCAGTTTGAAGAACTTTTGTACAAAAATTTAAAAAATATTGTGTGCCAAAAATGGCTTCGAGAGTCATTTTTCCTAAAAAACTTACATTTCGTTCGCATTTATTTTAGAGTTTGAAAGCCTATTGTGAAATTGTCTCTTTCTTTATGACCTTGGTTTTTTTTTTTCCTTAAAGGAAATGGGGCTCTGTTTTGTATGATGGAAATAATTCTTGACTTATATAATATCTGTTCTTGATATTGTGGTCGGAAAGTGGCTTGTTTTGACTCCGAAAATGGCAGAGAAATTTTCTAAGTCCAAAAAATTTGTAAAAAAATTATTTATTGATGGATTTTCAAAATTTTCTTTTTATTTTTCTTGTTTCAGTATTGCCTTTCTTAATATTGAAATTGATTTGTAAAAAACACAATTTGAAAAATCACTTTGTGGTACCCCACCCGCCCCGGGAGTTGGAATTTCCGTGGTTGTTTTTTCCTTGTTGGTTTTTTTTTTTTTTTAGGAGCTTAAGAGATTGGGTTGGGTTTTTTTTTTCTCTGTGACTTTTGATACTAAAAACAATAGGCCGAGAAATATAATTTCTTTTCTACTTAGCCCTCTCAGTTTAACAATAACATGTTCGAGGCAGTGTCAGTTGACAGAATAGCCCGCTTTTATCTTTTATTGCAGAGTTGTTTTTGATGTTACTGGTAAAAAAAAAAAAATTATGATTATTGATAAGACACAGATAATGTGTCTGAACAATATTTTCCCCAATCATTAGATGAATATAGTTTTAAAATATGAACTAATAAATGGCAGTTTGAATTCTATTGGGTAGTTTTTGAGTGAAAACAATAGCCGATCTGCTCTGTGGAAAGAAAAAGTGAAACAAACGGCAGCCAGAAATTTTATTGCGAAAGAAAAATATATTGTGTCTCGTTACACTCTCTATCTAACTCTCACTTCCCTCAAGCTTGCCTAGAACGTGTCTGTCAGTGGCCGCCTCTTCGTTATTTTTTTTTTTCCTTCACGTCCGTGCGCCATTTCGGTCTTCGGTCTCGTTACTGGTGAAAATGAAAAAAAAAATGGAGAGGAAAAGGTGAAAAAGACTTCCTACAAATACACAGCCCGTGTTGCTTTTCGTGATTTATAGTGCGCACCTCCCAAGCTTAGCGAGATTAGCGCCGCCGAACTGGAATAGCCAACAACCCTTGGCGATAATAGTCATTGATTATCTAGAGTTACCGGCCTTTGTTTCATTTGCTCATGCAGGGTTGAGAGGAGACAGGAGTTAATGATGGTGGTCGGGAAGAGGTTGGCAGATAAAGTGTCCTTACATAACATAAGACAATGAACACGGGAGAGATCGAGAGGCTATACAGACAACTTGACAGCAAACCGAGATGGAGCGCCCTTAAATAAAATGGGACAAGGTGTAAAGTGCTCTCAGAACTTGTGATGACAGAAGTTGTCGATTAATGGGGACCCAGTAAAACAACAAAAAGACATAATATCCACAAGACAGAATTGTGGCCATGCTGTCTGGTGATATTGATGGGGTTTGAATAACCAAGCAAAAATTTGCAGTTAACTCCTACACTGCTGGTGGCATTGTTTTCCATTCTGAGTTTGCATTTTTTTTATTTTTTTTAGGCGGGTCTTTAAAAATATTTGGCGTCTTTGTCGTATTGCGATATTTCATTCTTTGTTCAGGATCTATAGAAAGAAAGCAAACGGGGGAAAGTGGTAAATAAGTCTAATATAGTATCAGCCCGGCTGCAGAACATTCTTTGATGACATCACCCTTAACGAATGAGAAAAAGAATACTCACACTACACAGTGAAACTGGTGACAAAGATCGGCTGTGCATGTCTGACGTTATGTGGTAATTTGTTGGTGTTCTCGCCAAGATTTACCGAAATGTCTGTCTGGGTTTGGATTTTGTATACTTATCAAAGCCTCTCACAGCGCATCTCAGACTACGTTTCTTTTCAGTTATTTTCGTGTTGACGTTGCGAAGGTATCAGTTGCTAAAGGAAATGTGTCTTCCTGCTCAAAGGCAGTCACTCGATAATTGTTCTCATAACTGTGTAAAGAAGACCCAAAAAAATAAAAAATTAACAAAGCAGTTGACTGTTTAAGATTTTAAACGAACAAAACTACTACATTTCTTTTCAGTAGTTTTAGCATCATCGAAGTATGTTGTTTCAGTCCAAGACGACCTGGTCCTGGGGATTCTGTCAAATCTAGCATAGTGAGGGTGGCTAGCATGCAATAAAAAATAAGCTGTTGTTCAGTATTGTTCAAGTCCTGGGGATTCTGTCAAATCTAGCATAGTGAGGGTGGCTAGCATGCAATAAAAAATAAGCCGTTGTTCAGTATTGTTCAAGTTCACGGGCTTATATATGTATACCAGTCAATCATAATTAAAATTCTGTTGTCCTCTTGGCTGATCCCTTAGACTATACAATAGATTTGAAGTAATATATAATCGTTGTGCTGAAAGTTAATTTTTATTTTTAACCAGCTGCTATATTTACTTTACTTAACATCTATTGTACAATCTAAGTGATCACCCAAGAGGCCAACAGAGTTTTAATCATGATTAACTGGTATTCCAATGTCCACAACCTTTGTCAGAGATGGCTTTGTAGCACAGAAAATGTCAATGTCTATTTCGTTCAGTTTCATCCTTTTCGATTACCTTGTGGACAAAACAAACGACGATCGAATACAGGCATGCATACACAACACGGGCGAACATGAGCACATCAGAGACGCAGTTGGTTTGCCCCAGTGAACAAAGAAATCAGTATTGCTGCCATACGTTTCCACATAATAAAGCTTTCGGCGTGTCTTTTCTACCAACATTGTGTGTCAGATATTATTTATTTTTGATGGAAATGATGTGTTCAGGCGTGCCACTATAACCTGATTATTGTTTTCACCAGAATTCTCCAGTTCCCCATGTATCGACAAAAAACACTGTTTTGTATTGTGTGGATATCGGAAGGCTATTGTGAACCAGTGCATCAAAAGGTAATTTGAAACCAACAGTGATATAACTTTGTATGCCTACCTCATTTATTTCCCAGAGGCCTTTATGGACATTATCCTATGGGACAACTACTGCTATGACAAAACAAGCATAACAGCACATAGTATGACGGTGACAGTGATTAAAAGTATTTGTGTACATATTGTATTGAGTGATCCAAAGTGTTTGTGTAGAATGTAGTGAGTGATCAGAATTATTTGTGTTTTATGTGGTGAGTGATCAGAAGTATTTTTGTATAATGTACGGTAGTGAGTATGTGTGGATAATGCATTGAGTGATCAGAAGTAATTGCGTTTAATGTGGTGAGTGATCAGACGTGTTTGTGTATAATGTAGTGAGTGATCAGATGTATCCCCATTCTGTGTATAATGTGGTAAATGACCAAAAGTATGCAAATTTTGCACACTTGCAGTGAGGGACCAGAAGTAGTTGTGTACAAGGTAGTGAGTTACCAAGCATGTTTGTTTACAATAATTGTAGTAAGTGACCAGAAGCATTAAATTCTGTGCACTGTGTAGTGAATAACCAAA
Source organism: Onchidella celtica (assembly GCA_963931925.1). Taxonomy (NCBI): domain Eukaryota; kingdom Metazoa; phylum Mollusca; class Gastropoda; order Systellommatophora; family Onchidiidae; genus Onchidella; species Onchidella celtica. Next base: position 21,554,441 of record OZ007581.1, on the reverse strand, counting down.
GGCGTGCTATGTCGGGAGTGACCAGAATTAACATTTATTGGCAGATTTTATTATGAGATCACTGTTAAACGTGAAAATACTCAGCTTTTCCCCTGTTTTCTTCTAAGTAGTATGTTACTTTAAAGCATTGGGTAAATGTACAAAATATATGTCACAGTGGGAATTAGAATCCATAGGAATTTGAATTCCACTAGTGGAGATTAGAATTCCAATCTGTCCTAGGGTAAATTAGAATTCTCATTTGCACTGAATAAATCCAAGTGGAGAATGGAATTCTAATCTCTCCTAGGGCAGATTGGAATCCAATTTCTAGTTGATATTAAAAATAATAAAATCATGGTTTCAATTCACCACTATTTTGTTTCATAAAAATTACTTTTATTTACTTATAGGATCATGTTTTACCAATCATTATATGTGAAGCACAGAAAAACAGTTTTGAACATGGGCTTCAATCTTTTTAAAAAATGGTAATAACCCACTAACTTTAGAAAAACTACTACAAGCATCTGATGCAGTGAGAAAAACTTTAGGATCATACCTTACCAATCATTTTGTGTGAAACACAGAAAAACAGTTTTGAACATGGGCTTCAATCTTTAAAAAAATATGGTAATAAACCACTAACTTTCGAAAAAACTACTACAAGAAGCATCTGGTGCATTGAGAAAAACCGTGTATTTTAAAAAAAATGTTAATAAAACATTAACTTTAGAATAAACTATTATTTTTAAAATGTTAATGAACCACTCACTTGAGAAAAACTATTGTTTATTTGTGATACTTTAATGTAAATTATTTATTTAAAAATCTTAATAAACCTCTAACTTTAGAAAAAAATATTATTCCACTATTAGGTTTGCCAGTTGGTGGATTTTTCACGGGTTGTCGCTTATTACAATTCGCCCATGCCTTTAGAAACAAATCAATTGTATCCCATTTAATACCAGCAAAATGAGTGCGAACTTCTAACCACGTTTTATCTCTGCCTGAGTGCCCAACATTCACATGACATTTCTCTATTGTTGAAAACAGTTCTTCTTTAGTCACAAGCGGTCTGTTTGTTGTCTTGCAATACACGACATTCTTGGCACCGATTTGTTCCAATTTAAAGTGTTTTTGGCTTCAAAATTTAAATTTTGCTCCATAACTACACTTTTCACAAGTGGATAAATGCAAAAACTCTTCTACTTTCCTGTATTTTTCCTGTGTCACACAAAATGACTCCTGTTTTCTTGACCTCGTTGACAGTAAATGTCTCTCCAATAATCCATAGAATATTTCCTTTTGGAATATTATATTGGAAAGCAGGTTAAAAGTTTGGACCAAACTAAATGTTTGACTGAAAAGCTTTATGATAAAACATTTGCATGAGTAATAACAAGCAAACCAGTTAAGGGTCGAGACAGAGTGAACTCACATTCGTACAACTTCACACTGCTTCCTCACCGGTTGCACAAAAACTATAAAACCGTTGCAAGAGAGCGGAGTGCAGCCGACAAACAACCGTTTGAAACTTCACGGTGTCTCCTGTCTTCCACACACGGACGGACCGTGATTACATTTTTGCCGCTGCACTAAATTTCGTCCTCGATTCATCCGGAAAGGATGACGCAATGACGACCGGGGGAGGGGGGGGGGCGTGATCGGTCGACACATGTGTTGATCTTTTCATATTCAGTGCAGGGTTGCCAGTTTGGCCTTTTTAAGGCCAAAAGGGTAAAATTTGGCCTTTTTACAATGGGTTTGGCCTGAAAATTTTTGTTTGGCCTTTTGGCCTTTTTTTGGCCTTTTTTCAAAAGGAAAAATCTGTTATGATAAATAAGACCATATTTATGAGAAAACTACACAATACAAGTTAATAAACCTCTTGAAATGGTTTAGATCTAGTTCTAAGGTAAGTAGTAAATGTACACAGCCATCAACTTCAACACCAAGGGAAGGAATGTCAAAAACTCAAGGAGACAGTGTTGAAAATGAACCGGATGAAGAGGACGTAGCCTGTCTGTTCGGAAATGAAACAGACGGGGCCTGTTCATTTTGAAGTTAGTTAAGCACATTTCTTTAGGCGGGCTTACCAAGTGTGAAATCCTGCTTCATGATTTTTTTCTTTCGATAAACAATCAACAAATTGTAGACCTACAGAATTTTTTTCGTATTCATTCGTCAAAGAGCATGCTGTAACTTCATGCAAAATCTATGTAAATATGTTTGACCTTTCAACTTGAATGTTAAAAAAGTTTTCACGATGAAAATAGTGGATTTAAATTGGAGCTGCGATTTCCAGCACATAATAGACAGTCATACACTTGCTGATCAGAAAGAAGGAGGCAACATCAGGACAATGAAAATAAACGGACACTGGTGACCTCAACAAAGACAAAGGTAAGAATAGATAACTCTTCTTTCTTCTTTTTAAAAAAAATAAGTTAGTCCACTCAGACTTGAGTAGCATCACCAACAACACCTAGACGTATTTTCTAACTAACATTGGCTGCATAGCCTACACTTCTTTGATCCAGTTTGGCATTTTTTTCTGGCCTTTTCTCAATTGGTTTGGCATTAATTGGCCTTTTTTTGCAACAGATTTGGCCTTTTGCTTTCAGAGCCATCTGGCAACCCTGATTCAGTGTGATACCAGTGAGTGTGTATTGTTCCTGAAAATCAACATGGATGAAGCGTTTATTGTGGCCGTAGAAAAGATGACAAAACATCCAATGAATATTCCAACCGAATATTCGTTCAAAAGCAATGGACAGAAATGAAGTGAATGTGTCACTCGTTTTCTCCAGTTTACCTTTTGAACACTGTTTCTCGTTATTGTCACATTGTCCTGTGAGACCCTTGGGCCAAATCTTCACTAATACCCATCGGGGAAGATGGACCTTGCGTAGAAGACGTCATTACCTTGTCTTATACCCTCTGTTTCCGATTGAACACTACTAGACTGCTCCCTAATCCTTGTCAACCCTGCATCTTTCCGTTTTCTAGTCCTTTCTTTATTCCTCTCACTTTCTGCCGTCATCAGTAGCGGTGCTTAGCCCATGGTAAAAATTTACTGCCATCGTGGTTGGTTAACAAAAAAAGGTGGGGGGGGGGAGGGGGCGTCAGAGGCGGGGAATTTGCACTGAACTTTTCGCGATTTTCTTCAGGCATAAATTTTTTCAGAACGATTTATCAGGCTTGTTAGATGACGATATTCTTACATGTATTTGTTTCGCGCCAAGACTGTTTAGATAACAGACGACGTAATTCGCATTTATTTTGTTGATTCTGGGGTAGAACCACAACACTGCTAAACCAAACGCGAGGTTCTGCGCTAACCACCCTACAGTTTCCTGGAGCAATAATAAAACCGCATTTTTCCACCGAGTGATGGCAATTTCGAGACTTGAGAAACACACTGGGGCTAATAATATGAGGATAGATCAAAGTGGATGAATGGAATTTGGACATATCGTGTGAACTTAAATGCTCTCACTTTCTGGAGACAGTACTACACACCCTGGGAAGAGCTTATGGTCACACTACAAACGTAAAACAGTTGTTTTTTTTTTTTTATCTTTTGCCCTATGGTGTTCTGCCCGCTACCTCTGTCGTCTCCATGATAAAAAATTTAACAGGACTAAAAAAAAAAAAAACTATCGATCAAAAACCAAACAGAAGCCCCAGCAACGCAAAGCAAAAGCACCATTGGGTAAAACTCACAATAATAAAATTTGTAGTAAAAAATAACAGCTTGAATTACTCTGTGATTTGCGCTTTTTTGCATTATTTGTGGAATTATGCAGTTAATGAAGTTAAAAAATAAAAAAAACCATAACTTTCTCTTACAAATGTCCACTTCTTTTTAAATTGTTGTTGTTAATTTCAAAGATGTTCGAATACATTGGAGGAAGTGCTCAGAAGCGTCGGGGAGAAACATACACTTGTAATGACATCATCATAGTACTAACTACAATTATATTGTCCATACTCCGTGTTTAGCAAGAGATAGTATCAAAGGGGATTTGTAAGCAACAATCAAATGTTCTTTCAACATGGAGTAAATGTTTGTGACCATATATTATAGATATGATAATTATTCTTTATCTTTATCATTTAAATTACATGTTATAATGTCCGCTATCATTGTTATCAACCCTATACAGTTCCATTTTATTTTTTTACTACGAATGTATTATTGAGAGTTTTGCTCCAGGTTTTTCTCCGGTTTAGACAAAGACACTAGATGGATAAGATCAGACGCTCCCTTCTTCCGGCCTCCTAAAATACCGTTTATATCCGGTCACGGACACCGCCCAGGCTCGGCGCGCAGAGCCAGCGGTTCGTACAATGGATTTACTTAGAAAATAAGACAAAACACCGATCGGTTTCTCTTTCAGGGGCATTTTCACCGTCAAACTATTTTAAAAATATGATGTATCTAATTAATAATGAACTTTTCTACAAAGCAAAGCCCAAAAAGGGCGGGTGAAGGAAGGAAAAAGAGAGACAAACAGATTTTTCACGAGATTGGCATGCACATAGATCAAGTAATGTGCGTGCGGCTTCCCTGGCCTCTCTTGCGACAAGTTATTTTTAGCTTACCGACACCACTTGGGACTCGACTGCGAGTGCTTTTACTGATGTGGGCCTCTGGTGCAACGGTTGATGTGTTTAACGACGATGGTGTGCTTTTCGTGAATTTGAAGTAGGAAAAGAAGACGATGAAGAACGAGAAGGAAAATCCAAGGTTAGTCTGATATTGTCAAAGGAAAGTTCTAAAACGTTTTCAAAACCCTTAATAGTTCCCGCTATTTACTTACTTTCTTACTTGCATCAAAGATACTCGAGTGATAAGATGAGACAGCTCGGGGTTTTTGCGTCTACTGGTTTCGCAGCGCCACCTAATGGCGTCAGCGTGAGAGATGTAAACAACGGCATTTTTTTAAAAGCCGAATAGAGAAAAGGCCGAGTTTTAGACCTTGGTAGCAATGTCACAATCGTTTTATTGATTTACCATCATACCGAAGATAGATCTAGTTTATTTTTAGAATAACATGGGACCGAGGCTGGATTTTCCGTTCATGACGTAACTCGTGAGCCATGTCTCCTAGCAGCAAATGCAAGTAAGAAGGTTAAAAAGCGGGAACTGTGAAGGGTTTTGAAAACGTTTAAGAGGCTAACGCTGGAGTTCCCTTCTTCTCGTTCTTCCTCCTCTTCTTTTTCTTCTCCAAATTCACGAAAAATACACTACTGTCGGGAACCACATCAACCATTGCATCAGAGACGCATAGCAGTACAGTCGTTAGCAGTCAAGTCCCAAGCGCAGGCGATCGGCTAAAATTAACTTGTCGCGAGGGATGCCGGGGAAGCCCACGCCCATTACTAGATCTATGCCCCAAGCTATCTCGTGAAAAATCTTCTCCTCTCTCATTTTCTTCCTTTTCTTCACCCGCCCTTTTTAGCTTTGCTTTTTAGAAAAATTCTTTATTAGTTACGTACTACATATTTTAAAAATATTTTGACGGTGAAACTGCCTCTGGAAGAGAAACCGATCGGTGTTGTGTCTTATTTTCTATGCAAATTCATTGTGAAGAGCGCTGGCTCTGCGCGCCGAGAGTGGGCGGCGCCCGTGACCAGATGTAAACGGTATTTTGAGAGGCCCAAAGAAGGGAGTGTCTGATTTTATCAATCTTGTATTTTTGCTTGCATTTACCACTGGGAGACAGGACGCGCGGGTTACAGCATAAACGGAAAAATCCGACCTCGGCCCCATGTTTTTCTAAAAATATACAATATATTTACTTCGTTGTGTTTGTCTGAATTTGAACAACGTCTACGTGACAGTTTTCAACAATAAGTGATAATAGAGCATTTAAGTGAGAATCGGCTATATATTTAGTTGTTGAATTTTAATCAGAAAATTATCTACATGAAGTAAACCAGAAGCATTTAAGGATAGCCATAGCAAAAACAAGATTGGGCTCTCACAACTTTAGGGTGGAGAGGGGGAGGTGGCAGAGGCCTAAACTGGAGTTTGTTATGAGATTGTGTGAGAATCGTCATGAACGAATTTCACGTGTTATTAAATTGCAAAAAGTTCAAAGATATAAGGAAACAGTTTTTACCGCCTTGGCTAGTTGTTAGATCAAGCATGTTTCTGTCTTCCAGAAAATTTTCTGTCTTCGATGCATGATAGAGAACTACATTCGTTTGGACTGTTTTGCCATAAAGTTCTAAACGAATACAATAATGTCGCTTTGCGACTTCTCCTGGCGAGGTTGAAAAATGAATTCTTCTTTGTGTGAAAAAATAATTCATAGTGATATCTTCAATTATAGTTACTAGTAATTACCCCATTCTTCGAATGGTTAAGCACAGCACTCCAGACCGAAAGGAATCAGCACAAAGACATTCATTGATGTCGAGACACTTTGGGTCATCCACAAAAAAATTGGCTATTAATAGATAGATAGGAGAATTTTTCAGGAAATGATGACGTCATGGGCTCATGTGTTCGTAAAAAATGGAGGATCAAAAGTAGACAATTAGCGCCATAAAGCAAACTCAAAAAATACTTCCCCACCTTTTCAAGACTCCAAATCTAAAAAAGAACCTTTTGCGGGTCGAAGGGCGGGCACATGTAAAATTTCACGCAAATCCGAGCCATGTGAGCGGCAGTAGGTCTTGTTCAAAATCCCGTGATTCTTTTTTTTTATATTATTATTACATTTTCCTTTCTTTGAGCATTAGCTCTAGAGTTCGAGGCGTGAGAGGCCTAGCCTTTCGACAAAGTTTTCTTGGCATGACTGACACTCCGAGATCTAGATCTATAATCAAAATATTTCATTTCGAGCTTGAAGCACACTATAAATGTTTCTACACAGTTTTCTTGGTATGAATGAATGGCACTCACCTCATCTGTATAACATTATACTTGGTATCAAAATTTTCTTGGCGTGGTTGGATCTCAAGTGAACTCTAATTCGAGAGTTTACATTTCCGGTAAGAGGCGGAAATGACGAAATTGACCGAAGTACATTATCACGTCGTATTCGCAATCATGAATTGATAACTGATAATTATAACTGAATTTCTGGAAAAAGTAAAGAGTTTCGGGAAAAAATGAGCACGACACGTACAGGCTTTATACATTTTATATACATGTGCCAAGTTTCATTTGTCTACGTTGCGTAGTAAAAAAGCCTTTGCGGGAACAAAGTTGGGCCCAAGCTCCATTATTATATGTGATTAGTGCATTCACAACAGATACAGGTGAGAAAAGATCGGTTGGGGGGCTTGAAATATGATGGCTGTTGCTGGCAATTACAGGCTGTATTTTATTGCTTACTATTGTAAGTAAGTGTATAAACTGTAGCAGGCAGCAGGGAGCGGAGAGAGTGAATGACCGTGCGTTTTGCCTGTTAGTTTGTTTGTTTTTAATGTTTTCATAGATTGTTTGCATGATTCTTCTGTGTATTTTGAATTGGCCGTCAGGCCTGCAATGAACTAAATTTGAACTTGAACTTGAACGTCTTGCTTCTTCCTACCGCAATATGATCGTTAGGGTGCGGACGTGCTTTCTCCAAACTAGCTATTTTTGTGTGTACTTTCTTCATCATTTTTAAAAATTAGAATGACAATTCTTCCGCTATTACAATAATAATAATAAACCGTATTATTGAATTGAGGCGGTTTTGTTTGTTTGGTTGTTGCCTGTCTTCCCCCGCGCTAGTCTCTTCCTTTGCACTTTTTATATAATTTTTTTTTTTTTTTTCTTCCCATTCATCTCATCAGCACACAGAGTTGAATTTCTCCTGTCTTCCGCTGTGTTACAACATGCGTAAGCACACGGTGACTGATTACTGGGTTCACTGGCAACGATGTTTTACCACATTGAAGAGGCCGCTGGGCCATGGGTCCTCCATGAACGGCGTCATCGCCCATATTGAGGGGCCATTATTTTCTCGAAAGGCAAAAATTCACACATGTCATGTACAATATAATGGAAAATACCCTAGGATATGTGCCGTGCGGGTAGTCCATGTCTCTAATAATTGAGAAATGTTTATGTTCATTTTGAGTGCGTAGCAGTGCTTATTACATTTGGTTTGGAGACACAGAGTTCTGTAGAGCTCTGTGGGTGGAGATGACTTTCCAGTTTAAACCCGTGCAATTGGGGGGGATTTATATAAAACTATCATTTCTTAAGTGAGCGAAAGTTCACAAGTGTTGAACGGTACAGTATGTGTAATGTTTCGAGAGCAATAGCAACGACTTTTGTAGCAGAGTCATTTTGGGCATAATAAATTGTGCATTTTAGTGATAAAACCGACAAACTTTGTATAGTTGTTATAGGTTGGCATATAGATCATTTATGGATACAGAACCACTTCACCAGATGATCTCGATCACCTCAAAATGACCTCTGATTTCCTTTATATTTCTTTGTACTTTGAATGACATAGATTAACGGATATAAAAACTGAAAGTAAGGGGAATTTTTTAATTTTTAAAATGTTAATGCTCATCGTGTCGGTCCTTTTGTGAAGACCATTTAATTTTCCATTGTGACCCTCAAACTGACTCGTGGTTATTCAAACATTGAAATTGAAAATGGGCACTAAGTGTTCACTTATCCGTTGTAAGTGGCCAAACTGAGCATAGGCCACATAACTGATCAGAATGACCACTTTTGACAAATGCTAAAATTTATCACATTTTGGAACACTAGACATGTTTTATTAGAATTGTGACGTGTGAAATCTGATGCGGATAAACAAATCATGACACATTGACTTTTAAAAGAAGGGACGTGACCATCCAACTGACCAACCGTCATTATAGAAACCAAACTGTGACAATCTATGGACTCGGACAAAGAACGTTCCCATTCATATTACAACAAAACCAGTATATTCCAGGATGCTACAGACTGGAAAATACATTCAACACACCTACAATGAAATGAGAATCTACAGACTGTAAGGGACATAGGCCTGCTACCAGACATTTTCGACTTTTCCGAGGCAGGTCAGAGAGTGGTCATGATTGAGCTAACAATTCCATACAAGAGTTGCATTGGTAAACTAAAAATTGAAACCGACCATGTCCAGCGACCTGGCCAAGGAAATAGCCAGAAACGGTGACTCATCAAAACTTCCACTGCTCAAGACGGGTATCAGAGGGGGAAAAAAGGAGCACCAGTGTACAATCCGGAAAGCAGCTTAGCATGAGGGGCCGAAAGAGGACAACAACAATGAAGACGATGACCGAGGTGGCTGAGCTGACTTTCAGATGGGGTATGGAACAAGTAGAATGACCCCCCCCCCCTCCCAAAAAATAAAAAACTGACCAAAACTGTTGCATTATTATGGCGATCCCGTAACTGTGCACCCGGTTCTCACAAGTTCAAACGTGAAAGGGTAATAAGCATGGTGTCAATCGAGATGGGTTCACACCCAGCTAGAACCTCATTACCACACACACACATACACAAAAACACACAAACACAGGGGAAGAACCGATGTGCCCCGCTCCCCATCGGCCGCAAGGCAGTCAAGGGCCGAAGCACCTATTTGACATCGGTCCTCTGCCTCTGAAAATTTCTAGTCGCCTTGCTCTTCCAAGAGTTTTATTTATTTATTTAATTATTTATTTTCGAGAGGACATGCTCCTATCTTGGGTTTGACGGTCTAACAGCTTCGTTTGTGTTGGAAACATTTTTTTTCGGCAGCAGCATAGTTCTGTGCGCGGCAGTGAGATATTGGACTACAACTACAAGAGCTTTAGCATCCTTTCCTGTAGTCTCACTTCATTAATTAGTTTTTGGCAAAATTTAAATATGTCTTGTATATGTGTCCAGAATGGGATAGGGCGACCTTTTGCGCTGAGCCACCCCTTTCTGTCGGCCTATCTTATGGATGGCCTATCTCACTGCAAGGGGCCGATCTCCAAACAAATAATTATGCCAAATTTCAAATGCTAAACATTTGATTTGTTCAATAAAAACGTGGCAACTTGCTCTGTCTCTTCAAATAAGAGTTGAATCTTGCACTGAAAAATATACTCTTGTTTGTTGAATTTTCATTTGAAGTAATCCCCTGGGCCCAAGAAACTGCCGGATACAATTGGCTAAAGGGTGGCATTACGTAGATTGGCGCGATTATGTCCCCTATTTTATTTAGCTAATATAGCTCAATTTTAACGGGGATGGGGTAGGAAAATATTCACTACTTTCTTGGTTCTAGCAAAAGCTTTGATACTCTCCACACTAACTCTCAAATAGACAGACCAGGAATTGAAAGCTTCAGATGTATTTCTTTTTTCATTATTCTGCATATCATGGGTCCAGAACTCTGTACACATTAAAAAATCTGAAAAGTTTGAATAAATTATTTCGGATCAATGTTTATAGTGACTAATAATATTATGGTACTGTCTCAATATTTTTACTACAGATGTGTTTGAAAGATGCTACAAACAGTTTTTAGTTTGCTAATTGTAACATTCACTCCCCAAGAATGTAAATTTAGAATTTCTATAAGTCCTAAAAGTTTTTGTAACTAAGAATTATAACACGCATTTTCCTGCTCGGCCATTCTGAGTATAACCAACACCATTTTAATAAATTTCTGTAGCTTTACCAATCTATCACCAATTATTTTGCTTTTAGGTGCTCTCCGTGCCATTGTTACCTCTGAACAACAAATTGCCTACATTTTGATGCAATATATATTATTATATATAGTTCGAGTTTTGCGTCTATAGGCTATCTGAGCCTGACGTTCGGTTCCGATTGATGGCACCTGATGCCAGTCGAGTGTTATTTACGAGAGGCCAAAATGCTTCGCTTTCATCTGTAATAATGCCTTCTTAGGCATCGATACCAGGCACTCACGGTACTACAACATTAGCGACCCTTTGATGTTCCATCTTGTGACGTCACAGTATCGATGCCGAATATCGACAATCCTGCATACAATGCCGTTCGATCTTGGGAAATATTGAATGAGGCACAATTCTACCTGACAGAAGGGCGGTAAACTAACTGACCAACCTGCAGCGAACTGGGCACTGAGATCAGTCGTTAAAGACCTCTTGAGATCAGGACTCACCACCAAATTCACTAAATTCGTGGGGGGGAAACGCCCCCTGCGTGAACAGAAAACTGGGATGTCAACGATGGACGCAGTCGTGTCATGTCTGCTCTTGTACGGGCAAAAAAAAAGGTGGAGGGGTGTCACAAATCCCAGACTGGGAGATGTAATAAGTTATGACAGGACAACAATCACGAACGAACAAGTTTAACACTTAACAAAACGACCCATCAGACTCACACATTTATTAAACATAATTATACCGATAATAGCGCAATTACATACATTATATTATTGAATTTAACTGCCGTACAACGGCCTTATTCCCACATGCACTCTTCCTCGGATCCACAACCCGGTAGTTACTTCCTAAAGACACTTCGGCCTCAGCCTCTCCCCTCAGGGTCTTAATAGCACATTAGTAATTCACTGGCACCGCAGTCTCTCAATATCACCTTCCTATTGCCATAACACCTTAGCATTCCACTAGCACCTCAGCAGGGCAATAGCACATTATCATTTCAATAGCCCATCAACATGGCAATAGTACATTATCATTTCAATAGCCCATCAACGTGGCAATAGTACATTATCATTTCAATAGCCCATCAACATGGCAATAGTACATTATCATTTCAATTAGCACATTCATGCTCATATCTACGTCCCTGTCCGTGGCCCGACTGCCACGACTTTATGTGCCTCTACTGTCCTGCACCGACAGCCTCACTCTTGGCCTATGTGTGGCCTCCGGCCCTATGCTGGCCTATCCCCTGTGCTCACCGAGGTGGCTCTTCGGCCCGTCCCCGACACCTACAAGAATAACATTACATTGGTATAATACCATACCATTTCTATTCACTCCACCTCTCCTTACAACCCATGAAGCGTACACACATTTCACTCACCAAACATCTTACGGTAACACACCTCCATCGTAGTACCCAATACTCACTCGTGCTACAAATCCATGAACTCAACTTTCATCTATCGCTCATGGCGCACATTGCTATATCCAATATCAAGGACTTCCACATTCCTCACATATACTTATTTACATCATGGTAATAGACGAATATAATACATCAATCATAATTATCAATCATCGTTTCACCTACCAGTTATCACTGGAAAAAACTCTCTCACTAGTCTTCCGACTGCTCTCCTTATGTTCGCCCACTGGGCTTTCTCTTGCGTCCGCTCTTTAGGACGTTCTAACTTGCAGTGATAGTAATACAGCGCTCTCGCCTCATTCAGACCCCCACCACTCATAACATGCACGCTTTCCCTTACTTGTCTACGTGCGTTAATTTTACTCTCCTCCTTTCCCCCCGTAATTATTAACTATCGCTCACTCCACTCGTGACAAGGGGTAGATAGGGAAGATGGGCTGGCCTTTTCATTTGATTACAGCGGAAGGATGCTGCCATGTTTTTCGCAGAAGATCACAATCGCTCCGCACACTGCAGACTGTATTACCTGCTTTTCACACAGGGCTTCATCCTGACCCCATTAAGAGGTTTCTTTCCACTAGACATGTTGTGCATTGTAAGTTGGTGTGTGTGGCATAGCATTTGGTCAGATCCTTTTCATTGAAACGACCTAAATGCCCCCCCCCCTTTCCCCCTCCCAAAAATGCTTCAGCAGAAAACTGATAAACGTATCGCTGGCAAAGTTATGTAACAACATATCGAACCATATAAGTGCAAGGGACACATTTTACAGGAGGAAGAAAAATAAATTTCTTAAAGTGCATTGCTTATATTTTTACATTTTTTGCTATTAATGTTTTAAAGATTGTAATTTTCTTTCATCAGTAGAAAAAAAAAGGGAAATTTTTGCTTAGAGTGTGTAGAATACTGAGCAAAAGAGAGTTGTCATCTGCAGTTGTGAGAACACATTTGTGTGATTTCACGACAGGGCCGGGAATACAGCTTCCACTCTTGAGCTAAATATTGATACTTCATTCAACTGTGCATGCGTTTCTAGCCTAGTAGAGACTTTGTTCTCATAACAACTCCCTCGCTGTCGTCATCTCTCTTTGGTGAAATGGTAGAAATGCAATCTACCAGCAAGTCAGTGTGGAAACAAAGCAAGATTTCTGCTGAAAATTCAACCATGGGGTTTCAAAGGTAGTCATCCTTGCTGCCTGTGGACCCATGCCACGACCAGCTTCCCCAAACATAGTGTCTGGCTTTACCACTTCAGCGGTGAAGGGACATACCCTTCGTGATGAGAATGCATGTATTCTGCATATGGTTTTCGACCAATGTTTCAAACTAAGTAGAAAGTACTGCATGATCCCCCCCCCCCCAAAGAATATCATTAATGACCTGAATTATCCATCTATTGACTCGAATCTGTTCTCAACTGTGAAGGACATCCAACCTTTTGTATGGCGGTTATCTTGCATTTCGTCATTTATTGTAAAATAGTCATTGAATTGTCACCTATGTCATCGATCGGATCTGGAATCAGAATTTCATTTTCATTTAAAACCAGTAGGAAGGTTTCTTTATATAACTAATTACGAAACAGCGTATATGTAGGACGCGCTAAGACTGATAGTTTGTTGGAGGTTGTCTGCAGATCGCACTGGACAGCACAGAGGGTTTGTGTATTTGACTTGTTTCTTAAGTACTAACATATTGTTTTTATTCCACATTCCGGTATAATTCAAGTGGAATGAACCTGGCTTGAGCTGCAGAAATGAAACATCATAAGCTCTTGCAATCAATATATGTATACATATCTAAGCGTCAACAACAGACGTAACGCACTGTTACTACCATTTCTCAACATGTGAAGCAGTTCAGCGGATCTTCCAAATAGACGTATGACTGTAACTGCCATTATTAATAATTGGATCTTCAAGTTGTTGCATTATGCTTTTCAAAAACTGCTATGGTTACTTGTCTGTGATAATAATATGTAATAAAGTTCAACCTTAGCCATCTAGTATATTTTATTTTTAAAAATTTAAATATTGGAATCTCAATGTTTAGCGATATAAGGGGTATAGTTTTGATTTTGTCCAATAAATTTCTTGCAATAAGCACAAATCAGTACGAATAACTTTCATGTGGTAGGAAATTGGCTCCTTTTTAATTTGATGTAGATCTATATTAAGTATTTGGCTGATTACAACTTTATTATTGTCGTTTTGGGTGAAAAGAGCGCTAATATGTAATGTCATGTAGGGGGTGTTTTTGCGGAATTTCTTAGCGTTGCCATCCTTTATTTCATTATATTAGGCATTTTCAGGAGCCAAAGTGGTTCTCTTAACATCTATAGCAAAATCAGAGAATATATTTTTGTGCAAAGTTCCCGGCCATTTGATGGCTTGGCCCTCCGACTATATTTTCTTTCGCCACATCAGAAAGAAATCTGATAGAATTTGAAATATTTGTGAATGAGGATATGAGCTCCAAGCTGCCCAAGCTATTTTCTTGCCTTTACTAAAGGATTATTATACAGATTACTACACCTTTACTAATGGTGAAAGGGTTACTACACAGGCACTGGCTGTTTGGCGATTGTGTGCTGTGGAATGTACTTGAAATCTTTCCCATTGCAAAAGGAATCCAAAATATTTCCAGAGTTGTGCAAAGTGGACAACAGACAGAATGACTATATCTGTATGTACTGTCCTGAAATTTTTCTTATGACCTTAATAAAAGGCCTTTAGGCATGAAGCCACATTCTTGTGTTAATATCTTCCTGCGCACAATAGAGAAATGGTAAGTCTCACAATATTATAATAATAATAATAAGTAGAATTTCTTTAGCGCATTTCTAATAAAATTATTACTCAATGCGCGGTACATTGCATCAATAATTCATGCATACACTTTCCAAATCTCATACTAAAACACGCACTCTCATCCATACAAACTTTCAGTTTCACACACATAGACGCTCTTAGTCATATAACACTAGCTTATATAATCAATTGTAACATCAAAGTACAGAAAAGAATTTTGAAAATTTAACCGTTTCGGAGGAAAAGGTGATGTTTTACACTTTTCTTAAAGCTTTCAAGATTCGGTGATTCATGAATGTTCAAGGGTATCTGGTTCCAGACAAAAGGTCCAAAATAGTTGAAGGATCTATGGCCTATAGTTTCATAGTTTTTAGATGGGATTCTTAAGATTGTTTTGTCACTTGATGATCTTAGTGAACGAGATGGTGTGTAGACTTGTAAAGAATTTTTGAGATAGCTGGGTGCGGTGTTATTTAAACATTTATAGTAATTATATGGTATCAGTGGGCGTGCACCTGTCGGTGCAAACGGCCAGGGCGGAGGAGGTTTCATCTAACCCAACGGCCACATGCTAGGGCACAATGTGACCCTCAGTACTTGAGTCCTTCATATTGGCCCCCGGTAGCGGTGTGGTCATAGGCTTGTTTGCCTAAATCACAGACGAAGAATTGAGCAAACTTCCCGGACGCAGCTTCGAAGCTGGCGGCAGCAGGCCAGTGGTTGATTGATAGGGCAGATGGCAATATACCGTCACTCTGGCCTGGATATCGTGACACAGAGCATCCACCAGTATTGGTGTTCTTTGGTTTGGGTCTTTCACCCTAGTCAGTTGGGACTGCGAGGCTGTGGAGTAGCCTACAGGCAGCCGGTCAGGCAATATGACTGTCCCTCTGGCATCCTCCTGCACCTGGATACATTTCCAGTCGTCTTGACCCTGTCTTGCCACTTGGATAAGTTGTGTCCAGGCGAGAGAGTGAGTCTGATGTTTGCGCAGCTCTTTCTCACTAAAAACAAATTCTTTGCGCCAGTCTTAACACTCACCTCGTCTTCTTTCATCTTTGTCTCGTCTTCTTTCCTCTCAAAATTCCAACGGCGATGGGCGAGTGCGGTGGCAGCAGGTTTGGATAGACTGGAAGCTGTTAGCACAGACCTACACGTTGGTGGCTGTGGGCTATGGTCGCTTCATCGTCGATTGAAGTGGAGGCGTGAGGAGGCAGCACCCACAGTAGCTGAGCAGCTTTATTTAAGGATAGCACTGCTCACCTCAACTGAGGAAGGGGCTAGAAAAGGTGCCCTAAAGAAAGCCCACTTCACATCACCCTGACTGGTATACCGCGACCAGTGGGGATCCCTTTTTGCGGTCGAAACAAAAAGAAATTCAGCTTACTCAGGCTAGGAGCCTGGAATATACGCACACTACAGGACAACTCAAACAACCCGGAAAGACGCGCTGCACTTATTGCCATTGAGCTCAGCAGGTACAACCTGGACATAGTGGCACTCAGTGAGACCAGACTCCCTGATAGTGGCCAACTCAAAGAGCTCAGTGGTGGATACACCTTCTTCTGGAAAGGCAAGGGTGCAGTCGAACCGAGACAGCATGGTGTTGGGTTTGCAATTAAAAATGACCTTGTCAGAAACTTGCAGTCCATGCCAATTGAAATAAATGACAGGCTAATGACACTCAGGATCCCAGTTGGGAAAAGCCAGTCAGCCACCCTCATTAGCGCATATGCGCCCACCATGACAAACCCAGATGAAGCCAAAGACAAGTTCTATTCTGATCTAGAATCTGTCATATACTCTGTCCCGGCAGCTGATAAGCTGATTCTCTTGGGGGACTTCAATGCTAGGGTTGGCTCCGAAATCTCAGCGTGGCCAAATGTTTTGGGCCCTCATGGAGTTGGTTCATGCAATAACAATGGGTTGCGCTTACTTACTTTGTGCGCTGAATTTGGCCTGTTCATTACCAACACAAATTTTAGTCTCCCAGTGAGAAACAGAACGTCATGGATGCATCCCCGCTCAAAGCATTGGCATCTCATAGACTATGTCATTGTGAGGAAGACTGACAGAAAGGATGTCCTTGTAACAAAGGCGATGTGTGGTGCCGAGTGTGGAACTGACCACAGACTCATTGTTTGCAAGCTCAGACTAACATTGAGGCGCAATAGACGCCCTCAAGGGAAAGCGCCACCTAAACGCCTAAATGTTTCAAAACTCTGCTCAGCTGAGAAACAGAGCGAGCTCTCATCAGAACTCTCCTCAAAATTGGATTGCGTGACTTTTGACCCTGAGAACATTGAACAGAGCTGGACTGACCTAAATACGACTGTACACTCTTCCGCCAGCAGCACAGTTGGTTTTCCTGTCCGCAAGCACCAGGACTGGTTCAATGATAATGATAATGAAATCAAAGTGCTCATCAAAGAAAAAAATAGTCTCATCCAAGCTCACTGCAGTGACCCCTCTTCCACAGCAAAAGCTGATGCACTGCGTGCATGTAAGGGTGTACTCCAGAAGAAGCTGAGGAAAATGAAAAATGACTGGCTTGAAGAGCGAGTAAGAGAAACTCAGAAATATGCCGACACAAACAACACTAGAAAGTTCTTTGAGAGCCTCCGAGCTGTGTTTGGACCATCCCGCTCTGGCACTACGCCACTTCTTGCGTCAGATGGTTCAACACGCATTGTTGAATTGAATGCCATAATTCAGCGTTGGGCAGAACATTTCGGAGGTGTGCTAAATCGGCCATCAAATATAAATACTGAGTCCATTGACCGCCTCCCTCAGACTCCTATTAATGCAGCTCTTGCCAAGCCATTCACAGCAAATGAGACCCGAACTGCCACAAATCAGATGTCCTTTAACAAATCACCAGGCGCGGATTCAATTCCTGCTGAGGTGTATGCCTTCGGCGGAGAAAAGCTTATTGAAAGGTTGACCGAGTTGTTCAATCATATGTTGAAAGCAGGGAAGCTGCCACAGGACTTCAAAGATGCTTCAATCATCCATCTGTACAAAAACAAAGGGGACAGCCAAGTCTGTGACAACCATCGGGGAATCTCTCTACTTTCAATTGCTGGCAAAATATTGGCAAGAATGCTTCTGAATCGCCTTCTTGATCATCTCTCGTCAAATGACTTGCTTCCCGAGAGCCAATGTGGCTTTCGTAAAGAGAGGGGAACGGCGGATATGATTTTTGCTGCCAGACAGATTCAGGAAAAATGCATGGAACAAAATAAAGCGCTGTATATCACATTTGTTGACCTCACAAAAGCATTTGACACAGTGTGTCGTGAAGGCCTCTGGAAAATCTTGGCGAAGTTTGGGTGTCCACCCGAATTCATCACAATAGTGCGCCAGTTTCATGATGGCATGCAAGCTGCAGTCAAAAGCAACGGCAGTGTTTCAGAGCCCTTTGCTGTCACAAATGGGGTAAAACAGGGTTGTGTCTTAGCCCCAACTCTGTTCAGCATCATGTTCTCTGCAATGCTACAAGAAGCCTTTAGCTCTCCTCCTCAAGGGGTAAGCATCAAGTACCGAACTGATGGCAGTCTATTCAACCTCAGGAGACTTCAGGCAAAAACCAAAACCAAAAGTACTCAAGTCTGTGACCTACTATTTGCTGATGATTGTGCACTTCTGGCACACGATGAGGATAGCATGCAAAACTGTGTTGATAAGTTCTCTAGTGCCTGTGACAACTTTGGCCTCACAATAAGCACAAAGAAGACAGAAGTGCTCCATCAGCCTACTCCAGACGACAAGTATCCTGTGACCCCAAATATCAAAGTCCATGACAGTCTTCTGAAGGTGTCGGAGAACTTCACCTATCTTGGCAGTACACTGTCTTCCACGGCTCGTGTTGATACTGAAATTCTCTCAAGAATCAGCAAAGCCAGCTCTGCATTTGGCAGGCTTCGAAAGAGAGTGTGGGATGTTGCCGGCATTCGCACAGACACTAAGCTGAAAGTGTACAATGCTGTGGTCCTTCCCACCCTACTCTATGGGGCTGAAACCTGGACAGTGTACCAATCGCATGCCAGAAAGCTAAATCACTTTCATCTGGCCTGCCTTAGAAAGATCCTAAGGATCAAATGGCAGGATAAAATTCCAGACACTGGGGTCCTCAATCGTGCCAAGGAATTGAGCATCTTCTGCCACCTGAAAAAAATTCAGCTACGTTGGGCAGGACATGTTGTCAGAATGCCCGACTCCAGACTCCCTAAGCAAATCTTCTTCTCTGAGCTCTCCAATGGAACGAGGAATGTTGGGGCCCCAAAGAGACGTTACAAAGACACTCTCAAGCAATCACTGAAGGCCTTTGCCATTGATGTGAGTGAGTGGGAAAAGCTCTCGCTTGATCGTGCAAATTGGAGGGCGGCCCTTACCAGAGGCAGCAAAGCATGGGAAGCTGTCAGAGTCCAGCAGGCTATCAAAAAAAGAGAACGGCGCAAGAAAAGGCCCAGTGGTACTGAACCAACGGAGCACTCTTGTCATTTATGCGGAAGGGTCTGCGGGGCAAAAATAGGACTTATCAGTCACATGAGAAGCCATAAGTCATGAAAGAACAGTCTTTCTATTCTGTCCTCTGTGTCCTTTAGTTCTCTTTATTGTCCATGTGTTGAAATTCTCAACAATTTCTGTTCTTTATTCCTCTGGTGTTGTTAAGGTCATCATCATACCTGATGGACGAACTATTATTATTATTATTATTAGTAATTATAGCAAAAAACAGCAATTTTGTATGTAATTCTTTCTGTTATAGGAAGCCAGTGCAGTTCTTTTAACAAAGGCGTAACGTGGTCAGCTTGTTTTTTCTTGGTAATCAATTTGGCTGCGTTGTTTTGAATGGCTTGAATTTTAGACAGTTTATCTGATGTTATTCCAGCAAGAAGAGAATTGCAATAATCTATTCGAGATAAAATGTGTGAAGTAACTAAAGTTTTGGTAATAGCTTCTGTGAGGAAATTTGGAACTCTGCTGATGCTTCTTAAATATAGCTTGAAATTGCCCTGTCATTTGTTGTTGCAATGCCCAAAAGAGGTAGCGCAAACTCGTGTGATTTCTTGAGCTAGATATCTGATAACCTCGGGTCTCTTGTCACGGTTTTTCAGAAAGTCTTTCCAGTTCCTCGGCATGCTCCTTGGAAATACCAGCGAGTGACTCTTCTCAACGTTTCTACTCTGATGAACTCCCCTCTAGATCCACGTTTCTCGCGGTTCTTAACGGTTGATATCTGGATATCTGTCAAAAACGACATCCATGCGAACAACCGACACTCCTGCCCCTGTCTTTTCTTTAAGATATGGTAAAATGACATGTTTTGAATTATCAAAAAACGTTGTGCTGCCTCTTGGAGAAAGCATCTGAACAATGGCTGATCCATTGGCAATCAGGCAAGTAATATTTGGTGTGTTTTTGCTTGTGGAATTTGTTCTAGTAGACATCACAACAGATTGGATTTGTTATAATACTTCAGCATGCGGCCTTCCGCTGCTAAGGAAGGAGGGTACGCTTGATTTTCGTGAGTAAACAAAATTTAACCAAGACCACACCCCAATTCCAGCATGCGATGTACCGCTGAAAGTAAAAAACCAAAACTACAGTTTATTTTTTATTTTGAAGCTGTGCTTTAGTTCAAGTATTGCTTTGCCTCACGCTTGTTCCCCAAGAGCTGACGGTCATTCGATTTTAGTGGTTCACTGATGTTTGTTGTCTGTGATTTTATGCTCCCGTCAACGCAACGCTTCCTCCTTTCTCTTTCAGTTTTCTTAAATCGTTGACCTTATGGCATTGTGCCATAGTGCTAGCAGAGATGTTAATCAGGCCTTGTTTTGCTATTTCTGAAAATGGATTTCTGAATTCTTCAAATAAATCCACGAGTACCGACTAAAACTTCTGCTTGGCTTCCCTTTGTTCTTCCTCTACCATGAGATATAATTGGATGATTTGTGCTGGGTGTTTTTGTGGTGTCTTTCAACAACCAATCCCATCTGATAATTTCGATGCAATGCTGTATGAATAACACAATATCAATCTTTCTAGTTGACCTGG
The DNA here is from genome assembly GCA_963931925.1 of Onchidella celtica. Taxonomy (NCBI): domain Eukaryota; kingdom Metazoa; phylum Mollusca; class Gastropoda; order Systellommatophora; family Onchidiidae; genus Onchidella; species Onchidella celtica. The sequence goes on along the minus strand of OZ007581.1, from coordinate 21,533,534 downwards.
AATGAACTCTTCAATATTTTCTGAGTTGTGCCGAAATACCCGTGCTGTGACTTGATCAAACTTTAAATTTTACCCCCATGAAAGTGTGCAAAACTAAAATTACACTTGATATTTATTGACCTCTGAGCTACGTCATCAAGCAAGATCGATACCCATTCGTCACTGAATATCGAGCTAAGCGACGTGTTTTTTAGCCTATCAGCTGGCACATCTTGAGAGGTCCGCTCATAGGGGCAAATTGATACCAGTACAAACGATAGACCGTGGTCAGTAGATTACAGATATATATAACAGCAGTCTCAGATCGGTAGCTTTTGGAAGTTATCAACGGTCAACGTTCGCAAAAATTGTATATATATCTCTTTGCCACTTCGGTCTGCCATACCTCTTTGTTTTTCCGAAATGCTGCGGTGCTTTCGGGAAATACCGATCATGCATTACGAATTGCCAAGACAAAAAAAATCACAGTGGTGGCACCTCGAGGTGACTTTCATAACTCTTAACCACAGTTGATTTTAACCAATACCACTGAAATTAGCAACAGGTAAAAAAAAAAAAAAGAAAAGAAGAATCAGATAAAGCCCTTTTGTTGCCACGGAGACACACCCAACTTGAATTTTAATGAGCTAAATGATCAAATTTCAAATAGCAGTATCAAAATATATGGTATAATAATAGCCTAACGCGACATGATGAATTTTTGGCAACTTTGTACATGATGGGAATGGCGAAAAGCTGAAAACATGTCACGTGTGTATGGCAGCGAAGCAGACAAAAGTATCCAAACCACACTTCGGTTGTTCCGTGGGCTTGGCAGCTGTGGAGAGGTAGTGTTTTCAGTCTCTCATGGCAGCTCGTTTTTCATGACCCCCACTTCTCCTAAATGGTCACTTTGAAATCGATACTTTGAAGCAAAAGGATTTGAGGTGCCGCCTCTCTCTTATGTGGTTTTTGTTGAAATGAAAACAAAAAGTGTGGAAGCCAGTGTGTATCTATAAACACTGATTTACGCTTTCCGCAGACACAATAAGCAAAGAATTTGGTTTAATGGTGTATGAGACACTGGGATGGACCAGGCACTATATCCTGAAGCTGTGAAAACAATGTTGAAAAAGTGCTGAGAAATTTCAAAATTTAATTGCAAAATTCTTCCCAGCATATTAGAAGTCAAACATTGAAAAACTATCGTCTCAAAATATTTCGAAGATTTCATCACGGACAAACCAAAAGAGGTCCACTCACGGGGGAAAGACATTTTTAGCTTTCTAAAAACCTATGTGACAAAATGTCCTCAGCGCTGTCTCACATAGAAATAGTCCGACAACCATATCATAAAGGCCGGTTAGTTGAATATCAAAATGTGTTCAATTGTTTCGTTTATTTGTCATCGTGTGTGTTTGTCAGTGTGGTCCTACTGGACCCCATGTTATTTAATGCATTTTCAAAATCATTACTCAGCACTGGTCGATTGCATATCTTATATGGGCTCATTTAATCCAACAAAATCACATTTAATCATGGATTGTTGTGTATGCAAAGAGCAAAAGCTGCACAACTGAGTAAATAGGGCAGGGCCTTTTAGACCCCTTTTTTTTTTCTTACAAAGGGACTTCATCACGATTACTATCACTTCATTTCATAATCCAGATATATTTCGCTTTCTAAAAGCCAATGTGGCAAAATGTCTGCAGCCCTGTCTCACATAGAAATGGCCCGACAACTACATCATTAAGACCTGTTAGTGTTAGTTGAACACACAGTGTATTCAATTGTGTTTCGTTATTTGTTAACGTGCGTTGTGATCAGTGCGGTTGTACTGAAGTCTACTGTTGTTTGGTGCTATTTCAAAATCATAGCTCAGCAGGGAGCGATAGCATAACTTATACGTGCTCATTTAATACAACAAAAATCACATCTAATCATGGATTGTGGTGTATGCAAAGAACAAAAGCTGCATAACTGAGTAGATACAGTCTTTTAGGCCCGCTTTCTTTCTAAAAAGCTATTCGATTCCGATTGCTATCACCTCATTTCATATGCTAGACATGTTTAGTTTTCTAATAATCCATGTAGAATTTTGTTCCCATGAGTGGACCATTTTGGCCCCTTTTACCCCATGCAGCTGATACACTATGTCGGCGGTTTTTGTATTTGTATGGACAATTTTCCAGCTCGTGCTAAATGACCTTTGTATAGTATAATTCTAAATGTAGGAAGTTAAGGTTTACGCTAATAAAGTAATTCAGTAATATGACATAGCGGTGTATAAATTCTTGATTGAAAGATTATCGAGAGTTAAGCCCACGAGATGCAGAACGAAACCTAATAGTGCTAAGCTCTACAGTCTACAGACTGAAGACAAGGTTTGAAAAGTGCTGGCAAGGTCAGGGAATGTCCTTATTTCAAAGCGGTTCCATTTCTTAATCATTTCAAAGGGTCTGGAAATGGAAGTAGCAACTTTTAGGTTATTGTTATACGATGAAACTGTTCATATTGGGAAACGGGGAAGGGGTGTACATTTGAAACAAAATTAAATAATGCCTTGATAAAGACATCATTAGCCTAAGACCCACTCGTCCTAATAATGTAACTTTGCATTTTTACAAGGCAGGTACCTAATTATGCAGAGATCCCGATTTGAATGCTGCCGTACCATATTTTATAAACAAACTCTTGTAGCCGAAAAGAAAAATTTGTTAGTCATATAAAGCCGAGCATTAGAAACAGTCAATGCAAAACTGTGCAATAAATTCCAAAAGAAATGAAAACACAATTCGGACTTCACTTTATACTTTTTTTGTTGTTATTGTTTTTAACGGGTGTGGCTTTGTGACCTACGTTTTTTTCCTACATTTTAGCCAAGTCTCAAAACCTGCTGCCATCCCATAGTTTTCTTTAACTAAAAGACTGAGGTTACTTTAAGATTAAGATTGTTCACACAGTATGGTTTTTGAAATAGACGGAACCTTTCATTCCACACCAAACATCTCGACGATGTTTTGGTGCTTCTGCGCAATGTTGTGCAGTGTATACGCTTAGCGGTGTACCTGTATTGGTCACTGGTCACTGGTCCCATAACCCGCCGGGGTCGTAGGGGCGCTGCAGTGATGAACGTTGCACCAGCTGTCTCCATTTGTGACGGTTGTGGGCAAGTGTCTGGGTTGCAGGAAAGCTCATCTTGGTCCATTCCGCAATGTTATCTGCCCATTTCTTCCTCGGTCTGCCTCGTCTTCTCTTCCCCTGCACTGTTCCTTGTAGCATGGTCTTAGAGAGCCCATCTGATCTTGTCACATGCCCATACCATCTGAGCTTCCTTTTCTTGACTGTGGTATTACGGATGCCAAAAAAAAAAAAATTGTCAATTTCTATTTCCAATAGTTCCTGTCTCGTTATTGGAGATCTCTCAAAGTGGTTTTATATCACATTTTGTATATTTTGAAGTACTCTATTCACGTCCAAGCTTTAGTGCCTTTACTACAATGTGCACAGTTCTTATAGAAAAAGCATCCTGTGTGACTCTACTATTGTGGCACCACCTTTTTGTAAAACTTCAAATACGTGTAGAGAGTTTAATGTACATTATAGAGACAAAACAAAACAAAAAACTCCGAACTCAACGGATTACACTGGAAAGAAGTCATGTAACTTAGACAAACTGTTTCAAGGGCACATGCAAAGTTTCGAAATAATCATGGGCACGTTATTCCCCAGAGAAACGATTTCAAGTTCAAGTTCAGTTTATTGTAGGCCTGGCGGCCAATTCAAAATACACAGATCATGTAATCAATCTTTCAAAACATTAAAAACAAACAAACAAATAGACAAAATGCACGTTCATTCACTCTCTTATACACGTACTTACTTACTATAGTATACAACTATAAAATACAACTTGTAATTGCCAGTAACAGTCATCATTTTTCAATCCTTACACCCCCCCCCCCCCACAACCGATCTTTCCTCACCTTTATCTGTTGTGAATTTACTACAATTGAAGATATCACTGTAATTTATTTTTTCACACGCAGATGAATTCAGTTTTTCCGACTTCGCCAGGAGAAGTCACAAAGCGACATTGTTGTATTCGTTTAGAACTTTATGGCAAAACAGTGCAAACGAATGTAGTTTTCTATCGTGCATCGACGACATAAAATTTATGAGCTTAAACATGCTTGGTCTAACAAGACGGTAAAAACTGTTTCCTTATATCTTTGAATTTTTTGCAAGTTAGTAACACGTGAAATTCGTCCTCCAATTCATTACAGGTCTCACACAATCTCATAACATGTACTCCAGTTTAGGCCCCTGCCACCTTCCCCTCTCCACCATAAAGTTGTGAGAGCCCAATCTTATCTTTGCTATGGCTATCCTTAAATGTTTCTGCTTTACTTCATGTACATAATTTTCTGAGTAAAATTCAACAACCAGGTATAGACCCTTTTCACTTCCGCGTTACGTTTGTTTGCGGGGAGCCGCACCACAGACTAGGGATAAACCAGACGGGACATTCCCATTGTGTGACGTCACGAAACATCGTTCTAGCGTGACTTCAAATTCGTCTACTGCTAGCCTTCCACCATCTTGGAAACACTGTATGCTAGTCTATGGCATAGGCGATCTATGAGTTTGCTTACGGTATGCAGTGTTTGGACATCGTGTTTTTATGCATTAATATAGGCAGGCGAAAACTCGAGCACTGATGATACAAAGCCTGGACTCCTAGCCTAGCCAGGCCTAGGCTAGTCCTAGTCAAACACTCATGGACACCAGCTCTGTTTAAACTGATATTGATGATCTTCAAAGCCTTGCAAACCAGTGACATTTATGTTTGGGAATGAAACCAAACACCCCAAACGCACTGAATTGTGTTTCAAATTCTCTTGTAACCACAATCGAGTGAAAAAAAAAAGAGTCACCGATCTCTGTGATTGCTAATACTGACAGTGACAGTGTCAGCGAGTGTTCAATCGCACTAGATTTATCTATATAATAAAGCTACAACAAAACCCCTAATAGTCCTATGGACTCGGAAACTACACAACGCACCGACCTGAAATTTGACACAAAGAATTATGGGATAGCGAACATTGTTCCTATCGCTATACACAAACAAAACCGTTTGTTATTTCTGAGTTAATCGGTAAATGCGGTTATAATTAAAGACTAAATTCACGAGAGCGTTTGATCCGAAATTTACGAACAATAAGATATTGATGTATGTTTCTAATAATAGCCCACTTCCGCCTACACATGACGTCATCATTTCTTGCGATATGTTCACTAACAAACAAACTAACCCTTGCGCAAATCATTGCCATTTGACGGATGCTGACGGGATGCCCAGGATGTCAACGCGCAAAGGGAGAACAGTAAAACGTATCTAAAAACAAATAAAAATAAAATAAAGCTAAAGGAACAGGCAAAATGAAGCAGGTCCATAATAATCACCCAGAACTGAAACTAATAAATAGATTTATCCCGGGCAGGGCCGGGCAACTCAGCTAGTCTATATAAAAAAAACAGCAAGGAAAAAAAATTCACTGCTGCGAGGAAGGAATGCCCAGACCTAAAAAAATTACATGTGAAAGATGGTTCTTTTTGCTACTATGTCTATTCCTTTGACATGAAAGCGAAGTATCGTAATTTTGTAATAAATGAAAATAGGCCTAAAAACATTGAATAATGCTTTCTCCTCAACAATGATGGCCTCCCTCCTGCCTTTGTTTTGTTTCGACTTTAGTACCGTGCATGTCATAAAAAATAACCATATCAAGCTTGGTGCGCAGTGTCCTGGCGTGCATGAGTTCTGAAGCAGGACTGCAGATTACTACTTTTATTGTAAGAGAGAGAGAGTGTGTGTGTCATCGAATAATGCTTTCTCCTCAACAATGGTTGCCTCCCTCCTGCCTTTATTTTGTTTCGACTTTAAACTTCCGGTTGCGTTTCAAAGTTTGAAGGCATGAGTTTCTGTGCCGTCTGCCTTATGCACGGTACGGGCCATGCGGGTGTTGCTGTGCCAGTTGTGAGTTGTTTTCTTCCTAGATCTACATAATCTGTGTGCTGATTGTGCGTGTTGTTTGCAACCCGTTCTTTGAACACTAGTAATGTATTATAAATAACATAGTCTACTTACCTCTCTCTGTCTTTTTCTGGATTTGGATAGTTATGGAATTTCAGGCTTGCTCCAGTACTAGGATCAGTTGAAGTCTTGGAGTTAGAGCTACAATTAATATAAGAGCAATAACGAACCCTTCTGGTCGCCATCACGTTAATCGGGATCTACAGTAATGCCAAGATGGCGCATTCTCGGAAATTTCCGGAGAAACCGACACAGCCCGAAGCGTCTATGTCCTATCTATGTATATTATTTATCTATGAGCCGCACGGCTTTGAAAAGCACCGTGTAGGGCAAAAACCTCCAATTGCCTTAGTGATGGCACCTGAATATGTGCACAGTCTAAGCAAAGATGCACTTTTATGCAAGAACCAGCACGTAACGGGTTTGTACAGTTGGGTGCCCAGCAAGAGGATGGCATCGTTCGACTGTTGCCCACCGCTTCCGCACTACAAGTGGGTCACGCCGCCATTTTGTTTGCAAATCACGTGATATGGAGGACGGTAAATGAAAAGGGTCTGTTGTCTCGGAGGTCTTGGCGTAAGTTTTGCAACTCGCTCTTATAATATTGATACTACTATAGCATGGGCGTGAGAACTTGTTAGTCTGACGCGTCTGTTCCGACAATTGAATGCGGGTTGCTGAATCAGCAAAATTGGAGCGGCACTTGGACTCCAAAGCCACAACATTTTGTTTAAAAGTACGACAACAAAGTCTCAGAAAATGTTAGTTGTTACGCTGCTGAGCTGTTCAGTAGCTTCGATAGACGATGCATAAAAACCTTTTCTTTTCTCCACATTGTATGAGAAGTCAAATTATTTTAATAAGAGTGCATTTGGCAGACATCTGTAAGGCGATTCATGAAAGTGTTAAGTTCAATTTCCCTCTCCCATTTCTCCACTGAAGGGAGAAGATCTCACATTTTTTATCTGTGGTATATAATTTATGCAAATTTGGTTGTTATTATGGGAGCGAAGTCTAATTACAAAGCGGAAAAGATAAAACACTGAGTTGTTGTCAGCGCTCAGCTAAAGCTTACTTAGTGTACACAATGCCACGGTCCCCTCATGATGGGGAAATTGGCACATTCAAACAACGCAGTGTGAAAACAAATTCAATACAATGCAGTTTCAAGCCATAATTACATACTCATGTGAAAATTTCCTGACTGTTCAAACCTGATTCTGCTTTACCTCTCTTCTGGTGAGAAACATGGAAAGTGAAATGAGATACAAGACCGGAGATCATTATCAAAGACTGAAAAAATGTGACGTAGAAGACAAGGATATGGGGCGGGGGGAAATCCAAGAAAAGAGGGTAGGACGTAAAAAAGTGGACGAGAAGAGAAATTAATGGTTTTGGGGAGGGGACACTCTAGAGGAGAAAGATGTTGAAGAGAGGGTCAGATAGTGGGAGGGGGACTTTTTTTTGTGGGTAGTCCTAAGTGTGCTCTGTCACGAGTGGAGTGAGTGCAATTAAGGGGATTGCTACAGAGCGGGTGTAGAGTAAGAAGGGCTCACGGCAGACAAGTGGGGAAAGACGTGAAAGGAAGAGAGTAAAATTAACGCACGAAGACAAGTAAGGAAAGCGTGCATGTTATGAGTGGTGGGGGTCTGAATGAGGCGAAAGCGCTGTATTACTATCACTGCAAGTTAGAAGGTCCTACTGAACGGACGCTAGTAACAGCCCAGCGGGCGAACATAAGGGGAGCAGTCGAGAGACCAGTGAGAGAGTTTTTCCAGTGATGACTGGTAGGTAGAACGTTGATTGATAATTATGATTGATGTATTATATTATATTCGTCTATTACCATGATGTAAATAAGTATATGTGAGGAATGTGGAAGTCCTTGATATTGGATATAGCAATGTGCGCCATGAGCGATAGATGAAAGTGAGTTCATGGATTTGTAGCGCGAGTGAGTAGTGTGTACTCCGATGGAGGTGTGTTACCGTAAGATGTGTGGTGAATGAAATGTGAACTATTGTGTGTACGCTTCATGGGTTGTAAGGAGAGGTGGAGTGAATAGAAATGGTATGGCATTATACCAATGTAATGTTATTCTTGTAGGTGTCGGGGACGGGCCGCAGAGCCACCTCGATGAGCACAGGGGATAGGCCAGCATAGGGCCGGAGGCCACACATAGGTTAGAAGTGAGGCTGTCAGTGCAGGACAGTAGAGGCACATACAGTCGTGGCAGTCAGGCCACGGACAGGGACGTAGATATGAGCGTGAATGTGATAATGTACTATTGCCATGTTGATGGGCTAGTGAACTAATAATGTACTATTGCCATGTTGAGGGGCTATTGAAATGATAATGTGTTGTTGCCCTGCTGAGGTGCTAGGGGAATGCTAAGGTGTATGACAATAGGAAGGTGATATTGAGAGACTGCGGTGCCAGTGAATTATTAATGTGCTATTAAGACCCTGAGGGGAGAGGCTGAGGCCGAAGTGCCTTTAGGAGTAACTACCGGGTTGTGGATCCGAGGGAGAGTGTGTGTGAGAATAAGGCCGTTGTACGGCAGTTACTTTCAATAATATAATGTATGTAATTGCGCTATTATCTGTATAATTATGTTTAATAAATGTGTGAGTCTGATGGATTGTTCTGTTAAGTGTTAAACTTGTTGTTCGTGATTGTTGTCCTGTCATAAACTATTACATCTCCCAGTCTGGGATTTGTGACATGCTCTTTCAGAAAATCATAGTGAGCAAAAATCCCCAGGGGGTGGGGGTTCTGGTAGCCCATAGACTAAGAGGTGAGTGTAGACAAACATGAAGACAGCCCAATTTGAGGATAAAAGGCAGCTAGCACAGGTAAAGAGAGCAGCGGCAGAGAGGATAGGGGTGGTGGGGAGGGGGTGGGGCAGGAAGAAAACATGAGGACAGTACACGTGGAGGATAAAAGGCAGCTAGCACAGACACAAGGGAGAGAGGTGGAGGACAGGGAAAGGGGTGGGATCAAACAGATGAAGACAGCTGAAGCAGAGGATAAAAGCACTGTCAAGAAAGGGGAGGGAGGCTGGAGGGCAAGGGGGTGAGGATAAACAGACGAGGACAGCACAAGCAGGGGATAAAATGCAGTTATCACAGACAGAAGAAAGAGAGGTGAGGAGAGGGCAAACAGACGAAAACAGCTCAAGCATAGGAAAAGACAGCACAGACAGAAAGGAAAAGGGTGGGACAGGAACAAATCTGGACAGAAACGAAAGACACATGTATGATGTAGCCGGAGACAAGAAAGGCAAAGGGGGAGAAATGATAAGGCTATAATTATAAGCCAAAAGAAACCTTAAAGGGTATGTGGTTCAAATGTGTGAAAACACCGGCTGACGGTGCACTGAGACAAAACTGTTTTGGATGTTGTTAATGGATTAAAGAATTAAACAAAACTTCGCGCTCAAGTGATTTGAAGAAATCCTGCTTTTAACAAAACCTACCGCCGCACACACATCTCGGATTTGCGTGAAATTTTACAGGTGCCTTCCTTTTGTGCAGGTCGTGCAGAAGGTTCTTTTTTAGATTTGGAGACGAGATGGTGGGGAAGTACTTATTGAGTTTGCTTTGTGTCACTGATTTTGCACCCCTCCCACACCCACCCCACCCCTTTCTCCTTTTCACGTACACATGAGCCCGTGATGTTATCACTTCTTTCCCCTAAACAATTCAATCTGAAAACACATCAACCATCAAAGCTATTTCTTCTACTCGCTATAGAACAGAACACACCGCTTGACTGCCTCCCCCACTTCCTAATTGGCTCGAATGTTCTTGGGGGCACGTATTCTAATTACAAAGCTAAATAGATAAAAATACTGAGTTGTTTTCACTATTCAGCAATGGCCTATATTATCACGCGCCCGTAACAACATCCCGCTAATCGCTCACGTTGTTGGTGAAGACAAGAAAGGTGAAATAGTAGATTGTGGGGGGGGGGGGGGGGAAGGGAAGCGAAACATTCTGTCTGTCTGAAGTGGTGCCTTTTGTCACCTATCGTTTGCAGAACGATACTGAAACGAATTAACTATCCTGGGAGCAGATTATAGCCATTTCATGACAATGGGGACAAGGTGGTCTAGAGGCAAGGTGCTCGCCTCTCATGCCAAGGGTCCCGGGTTCTAAACCCGGGCAGTGCGGGCATGTTGGAAATTGGATTTTTCTCATATTTTCAAGTCCCTGGTCCTATTGGGGGGTAGGATCGAGTACCTAGTCTTCTCGGATAAGGACGAAAAAATTTGGAGGGCCCGTGTGCACGTTGCGCACGTTAAAGATACCTTGGCAGTTGGAAATCGTAAAGAGCAGGCCGAAAGGTCGCTGCCCGGGCAAAATTGAAAGTTGAAATTAATAGATTAAAATTTATCCATATCACCCCCCCCCCCCCCGCCAGAATTTATTATTCATTATTAAATATTCAAATATTATTTGAGTTGTGTGTTGTGTGAACTGTTGTGAACTGTTGTGAGTTGTGAACTGCGCCTAACAGGCTGCGTTACAATTTGCTCTGAGATAGAGAGAGAGAGTGAGCGAGACAGGGAGAGAGAAAGAAGCAGTGCAGTATGTTGAGCGCTTCGCAGGCAGCTCCATTCTGCTCTGTGGTTGACATGTTGTTTCTGTAAAGCGCATAGAGCATTTTAAATGGATATGCGCTATATAAATGCTATACATCATTATTATTACATTAATTTATGCTATTTATAACCTCCTTATCTCACAGCAAACAAACAAACGTCTACGAAATAAACGTAAAGGAACGTGCCAGCTGAAGCAGCTCGGGTTCAATCACCCAGAATTGAAACTAATAAATAGTTTATCACGGGCAATGCTGGGACGATAGCTAGTACATGTAGTATAGAAATAATATTTATCTGGGGGGAAGAACGCTACTGCGGCTTGTGAACTCTGCTGAGTTCCATTTTATGTCCACTCAAGTTCGTCACTCTTGTCATCCCCATTCTGTCCTTCACACGAAAATGAATTTTTGTTGGTTTTTTTCAAAAAATTTTGAATCTTATTCTTTTTCTCCTTATTATTGTCTTATTAATTTTGATTGTTTTCTACGATTTTGCCGAATTATCAAGAATCATTATTTGCATTTTTCTTAATCAGCTGCATTGATGTCTACGTTGAAATCAGTTTGCTGTTAAAGATTTTACTGCCATCTGAAATACTTTATTTTTATTACACTGTTGTAGCAATGCCTTTGTGTCCTGTTAAATTTTACATTACTTAACTTAGAGTTTAGAAAATTAATGCAATCTGCCATGATTTCTCATCAAGTGGATAAAATCACGACACGAAAAGTCATGAATACACACTCACTTCCTTAACAAAATACGTCACTGCTGTATACTTCTACATTTATGTTCTTTTTCCCATGCAACAGGCCAAGCCAAGACTAAACAGTTTTGACTCAATGGGCGATGCTTCAACGAATTTCATGACTTCTGAGTTTGTCAAAGTGAAAGTAAGTTGTTGGATCACATCACATAAATGGCGAATAAAGTTTTCTTCTTATGACGACCTCTTTTCTTTTTCTCTCTCTCTCTCTTTCTCTCTCTCTCTCTCTCTCTCTCTCTCTCTCTCTGTCTGTCTGTATGTTTGTGTGTTGGTGAGATCGCAAATCCAAAACGGAAGAAGAACAGCATGTAAACAAAAAGGCCATGTTTTCTCACATTTTTGCTCGCTGCGAGTAAGCTGAAAACACAATATGAACATTGAAAGCAATCATCCAAAAACTTCTTTTTTTTATTATGGTTTGCTTTTTGCTTTTTTAGATCATGTGACACATGTCCGGACATTTTGTCGCAGGTAGATAAAATGGTAAGCTGTTCCTAATCAACAACAACAAAATCCAATTCATTTACTGTAGTTTTGACGATTTCTTTGTTTCCATCTCCTACTCATGTTTTCTGCTAATTTTACTATGAATTCCCTTCAATTTTTTCAAATAGTCCTCTTTTTTTTTTTAAGTTATTCTAGTCATAGCTTCACATTTTTTAAACTTTTGTGTAGCTTGCTGATTTCTCTTCCTTTTTTTATGGTAAGGGCCCTGATGTAGCCTTGAGGGAGAATTACATCCTATTTTCCCTTCGCATTGCCCTTTCCCAGTGAAGGCTGTTAAAAGGTAGCTGGCTGAGCCTGAGGCTTCGTATCCGAATGTCACTAGCGAGCTCAAGATATTCCCAAACGCCTTATAATATTGTGTCATTACGACACCCTTATCCTGATATTAGCTTTCAAGTGTTCATTGCTCTCTTTCCACGACATCTGTGTGATACTTTCTGAAAATAATCCGTGCTTTAAATCATTCAAACCGCAAACACTTTTGTGGTAATATTGAGAAATATAAATACCCGCCAACTTTGAGATTATAGGCTTTCTGAACGTTTTCCATTTAAGCAATGCTTTGAGAAGGAAACACAAAACTTATACGCGGCCTCTTAACGTTGGTTCAAAACTTTACTGTGGGGGTGGTTGTTGTTTTTTTTTTTACAGGATAGTTCAGTTTAAAAATATTGTTCTTGCTGTTGTTCTTTTCGCAAATAGCCTTTTATTGGACTAAAACGAACGGTGGGGTTGACGGGAGAAGACAGTCATTAGGGACGAGCTAAAATTGACATTCGGAGACCGCAATAATGGGAGCTGTGAAGTTTTTTGCTCGCTTCATCGCCGTAAGCACTTTATGGCTTCTCTAATTAGTCCATGGTTTGCGAATGTCCAATAGAAGAGACGCGTCTGCCCTCAATACGTCTTGTCAGACCGCTTTCACGTGAACTGTTGGGGTTGTGCTGGGTGAGAAAAGCCTAGTGCTAAACTTTAATTACGGGCTACAACTTTTTCTGATTACAAAGATTTTATACAATAAACGACGGAAATGTATGCCATATAAACTCTGTAAACTGAGATATAGATAGATAGATAGATAGATAGATAGATAGATAGATAGATAGATAGATAGATAGATAGATAGATAGATAGATAGATAGATAGATAGATGGATGGATGGATGGATGGATGGATGGATGGATGGATGGATGGATGGATGGATGGATGGATGGACGGACGGACGGACGGACGGACGGATGGATGGATGGAATGGACAGACAGACAGACAGACAGACAGACAGACAGACAGACAGACAGACAGACAGACAGACAGGCAGGCAGGCAGGGAGACAGACAGACAGACAGACAGACAGACAGACAGACAGACAGACAGACAGACAGACAGACAGACAGACAGACAGACAGACAGATAGATAGATAGATAGATAGATAGATAGATAGATAGATAGATAGATAGATAGATAGATAGATAGATAGATAGATAGATAGATAGATAGATAGATAGATAGATAGATAGATGTGTGTGATCTTTTTTTTTTTTGTAGGGTTGCCTCTGCTTCCTCTCCCCTCCGCTCATGTTCACAATTATTGGGAATGATCGGGAAGTATCATGCAGAAGTCTGAGTTAGCGATAACAGCTCCGTATGATTGTTGGACATTGAAATCATAAATTCCGAACACGCCTGAACAAAGAAATAATGTAATATTATAAACCCATTTTATAATAGTATCAGTGCTGTCTACACTGTTTATGGTACGGTGGATGGCAGTCTATCGCAATAAAATGTAAGTTATGTCTGCTTGTACAATGTTGTTCCTTTCAAAGAACAATGGCTTTACATGCATAAAGTATGCATATTGTTTGTGTTGTGCTTTCTTTGGCATGGACCAGTTTTAACATCTTATCATTTTCGTGGAGATTTTCAATGCTTAGCTATTTAAAGACAAAACACAGATAGCGGGAGGAATCTAGACAGCACTGACCCGTTTCACTCGGTTTTTATAAATAAAATACACGATGATGAACAATGACACACTGAAAGTTTTATATCCCGTGCGTCAATGAATTTATTAATGCAATTAAATACCACTGTTAAAAATGAATAGAAACAGACAGCTCATACTCTATGACCACGAGTTTTAAGCTCCTTATAAATGAATTAAGTAAAACGGCTGAAAAATTTGGGTAATGCTGTACTCTCTTACAAAACCATAACGGTCTGTTTTCGGTAAACGGATTTTTTTTTTCATGTCCATTTCACTATTTTTAACTGAGTAATCGATGTGCTGCGCTCTAAAACTAAATTGAGGCATGAATACTTTCAACCTCTTGGACTTGGAGCGTAATTAACAAATTTGGCGCCCATTGTTCACTTTGATTGGTCGACTGTCATTCGGAAGTGAGGAAAAACTTGCACTTTGCAGTCAATGACTGGTTCTCAAGTGGCTCTGCAGTTCATGGGCGGGAGATTAGATAGCAGACAAAGCATGGAGAGCCAGTTGTTAGGGAAGTGGCTGTGCCAGCTGTCTGTCGGTGGTTACATAGTGATGGTGACAATCCTAGTGCCCTTCTGGCACGTTTCATATTGTCTGAGACTGCAGACTTGAATGATTTGGTTTTAAGTTCTGCCAACTTGATGATGAACTCCATTGTCTTAATGTCTTCTCCGTGTGGTCAGCAAAAAAATATCATTTTATTGTTTTTCCAAAAATCAGGTATGCAGACACTCGAACAAACTAACAGTACAAACTTTGACGAGTTCATTTACAAGAGACAGGCGTCTGTCCCAAAGTCTTGCCCTCATGCACAAGTATGTATCCAAATTAGGTCTCTCGACAGATCCCATTCTCTGGAGCATGGCTAATTCTATTCCAAAACCCAAGGTTAAACAGGGGTTAATGCCTCTCGCTTGTCATTCAATTGAAAGGCAGGTGGGTGTTGTTGTTTGTTTAGGTTATTGTTTGTTGTTCTTGTTGTTGTTGATATTGGTGTCGTTAAGGTTGTCGTTGTTGTTGTTGGGGGGAGGTGGCTGTAAAATTTGTCACCTGTTTCTTATGAAGCTACCATTACCATTGGCACGTTTTTTGCTGTTGTTGTTTTTTTTTTTTTTTGGTTTTTGTTTTTTTAGAGGGAATATCCAACTGTGTTTCTTTTAACTTCAGCACATGATCCTGAACAAAATTTCTGTAATGATAACTTCCGCAAAATCTGAGTGTAATACAGGGATCACCAGATCATTTTTCGACTATAAAGCAGAAGATTGATATGCCACACGGAACGAGACTTTTTTTTTTTTTTTTTGGTACAAAATATTCAGACTACGAGCACAAGTCTCAACACTGTCAGCCTTCTACAAGCTTAACCTCCAAAACGACACAAATAAATGTAAGCCAGTTTTAATGAGGACCACTTGATGTTTTCTACAACATTAGTGTATCAGCTCGTCAAATTGCCTTGTAGCCCAACTATAATGGGAAAAAAAACAGACAAAAGGGGGCCGCTCAATTTAGCCTAAATCCGACCTTTTCCGTGCTTTCCAGGCGAGTTCTGCTGTCCAGAGTGTCCTGATGTATAGTGTCGTTTCCCTAGATTGGTTTGGCAGTTTCTGATTGTCCTGCTTAGTCGTATCTTTCTATGTTGAATTCCACACTTTGAATGTTTTAGGTACAGTCTGCTCTCTGCATTGTTGGCGGGAAGATTTAATTATTTATTGTCTCTTTAAATAATTATTTTATACTAATTACTGCCCCACTTCTTCTAGTCATTTATTTAGTTCGTGGTCGATGACAGTGTTCTTGTATTGTATGTTGCGATGTTAATATTGGTGGTGCTTCTTTCTTTGTCGGCTAAACAACTCCCATATGGGTTTGATTGTGCAGCGTCATAGGAACTTTCGTCCAAGATGGAAGTCGACACCTGTTTTTCATCCCCATTGTGGCCTTGGGTTTTACGGCCTTCTTTTATTTGTTCTATCATTGTCGGATTTTTGGCCTACAATCGTCGCGCTGGCCGGGCGTGTTGCTTTTTCATTCGAGGTTTTCGATCCTGTAGTCCTTCGACTTCTAGTCTTTCCCGCAGGACAACGGGTTTTGATCAGGTACACCGCTGATCATTGGACTATGCCCTAACAGTCTTAGCCTGTAGCCGGCCATGGCTACAGTTTCCTTCACCCGGGTGGGCTTCCCATAATGTGCATGTGGCAAGTGATTGGATTATGTGAAACAAAGAGAACAGGAACAGGGCCCACAGAAATACTTGGAGGCACATGGATATATGAATGTGGAAAAACTGAAGACACGTCTCAAGCAAAGGACCTAGCACCTCTAGTACATAGAACCTTTAAAAATTAAATTGAAAACTTCGAGACACATACAGAAGGAATAATATCCTGCAAAATAAAGTTACCAAAAAAAAAAAATCACTCCGGCTGATACAAGTCTGTGCCCCTACAATGGACTATGACGATGGGGAGATCGAAAAGTTTGATGAAAGTTTAGAAAAGGCTATTGACCGTAAAACGTGCTGCACCTACATCATCACGGGAGACTTTAATGCGAAAATAGGCTAAAACGTCAGAAAGGAAAAAATAAGAGGAATAGATCCCCATGGCATCGGACTTAGGAATCAAAGAGGTGAAACTCTAATAAATTTTGTGGGAGAAAACTGCTACTATATCGCAAATACCTTCTTCCAAAGGAAGAAAACCAGATATTGGGAAGTCCAAACGGGGAATATAAGAACAAAACTGATTACATCATTACCTCAGATAGGAACATCATCAGAAATTGTGAAGTGATTTCAGCAGTCGACATTGGAAGTGATCATAGTATGGTCAGAGCAAAAATAAGAATAAACAGAAAGCTAATGAGATTAAAAAGAGTGCAAAGAAGAAAACCACTCAAAACGAATATAGATTAGAAGAACTGGAAAACACATAAGAACGCATTCCCCAGCTGGAGCTGAAAAACAGATTTGAATCCCTGGAGGAAGAAGTACCATCCGTTGAGACACTGAACAAAATTGTGACAGAAGAAGTAATGAAAATACAAGGTCTGAAAGAAAAAAACAAAGAAAGAAAAATCAAAACAAGATGCCACGATAGAAGAGCTAGATTTAAAAAAAGGGGGGGGGGGGGAACCCTACACAAAAAGGAACATAATGCAGACAAAGAAAAAATTTAATATACAGAACTGAACAAAGCAGTGAAGAAAATGCTGAGAAACAGAGACAGAAGAAAAAGAAAAGACATGGTAAAAAGAATAATTGAAAGCGGGAAAGGGCCAAGAGAAATATACAAACAAGGAGGTCGAAAGAAAATTACGTTTAAAAAGACGGGTGAAACAACCACAGACAGAGAAGAAATCCTAAGTGTCTGCACAGATTTCCATAAAACACTTTATCAGAAAACAATGGATACACCCGAAACAACCATGATAACAAGCTCTGACACTGATGAGGTACCGCCTTTCATAGAAGACGAGATAGAAAGGACCTTAAGAAAAAGTAACAAAAGGGAAGCACCTGGAAATGATAATATAACACGCGACATACAGATGGGATGTCACCACATAGGAAAAGATATAACAAAAGCATTCAACGAGATTCTAACCACACAGAGAATACCTGAATGCTGGCAGGAAGCAAATTTACAAAATAGAATGGAGAAAATACTAGACGAAAACCAACCGAGAGAACAAGCTGGCTTCAGAAAGAGTTACTCAACAACAGACCACCTACATGCTCTTAACCAAATAATAAAAAAAGTAAAGAATATAATCTACCACTGTGTGTGTTTCTACTAGGAAAAAGCCTTCGATTCCGTTGAACACTATGCAATCTTTGAAGCTCTCAGAAAGATCAATATTAATGAAGTCTATATAAAAATACTACAAAATATAAAGAAGCCTATGCCAGAATACATATCGATAATCATGTATCAGAAAAGTTTGCCTAAGAAAGAGGCGTGAGACAGGGAGACCCCATATCCCCAAAATTATTTACAGTAACAATCGAAGAAATATTTAACCCTTTACCCCCTAAGAACCCCACTGCCATTCTATTCCATTCCCTACAACACGGGGGGGGGGGTGGGGGGGGGGGTTAACTCCGTATATTTTATACCTACTTATTTTGAAAAATCATTGTGGCAAAACTATTCATCACAATTTTATGAAATGTGAACAGAACATGCACAAATGGACAAAGATTGACATAAAAAACAAAACAAGTAGGTCAGTTCACCAAAATTTATGTGACATCAATTTACATGACCGAATTTCGATTAGGATCAAAGGGAAGTCATGCTCCCATCTTTCTTCCTCTTCCTCTCTCTTTCTCTATCTTCCTCACTCGCCCTCACTCTCCTCGTTTCTTCTCCTGTCCCAATGTCTCATCTCTACTCTCGCTTCCCCCTTCTCTATGTCTCTCTGTCTCTAACACACATCCCTCTCTCTCTCTCTTCTAATCTCGCCATCTCTCCTCGCCGTTTCTTCTCCTCTTTCTCTTCCCCATCTCTCCTCAGCCTCCTCCTCCCCCTTCTTGTCCATCACTGTCGTAATTTGTGGACTGCAAACCATACAAATCTCCATCATATTGTATTCCGGGTGCTTCTCGGAACAGCCTGAGTACATCATCCATCTCAAATCGTGATTTTAAAAAATCACAGAACTTCAAACCAGCACAAAAAATCTAAAAATCAACGTAAAAACATCCGGTTTTCACTGAAACACGCCTTATTGTTTACACTATAGCGGAAGTATCGGCAAATATCGCCAGGCGCTAGAACACAACAAATAAACTGAATTAAACACCAGAATAAGAGCAGCATGGAGTTACTTTGGAGGAAACAGAGAGATATTCTTGGATTTCAAACCGCCAATGTCCCTCAAGAAGCAAGTATTCAATCAATACATTCTTCCAACGACTACATATGGTTGTCAAACATGGCCGATCACAAAACATCTCACGAATAATCTAAGAACCGCCTAGAGGGCAATGGAAAGAAAATGCTAAATATCCGACTGCAAGATAGAATCCCCCACGCTGACATACGCAAACAAACAAAATTAAAAGACATAGTGGAATTCATGCCACAACAAAAGTGGAATTGGGCCGGACACGTGGGGAGGATGAATGACAATACGTAGACAAAACGCTGCACTGAATGGCAGCCAAGGACAGGAAAAAGAGTAAGAGGACTACCAGGAAGAAGATGGAAGGACGCCATTACAAAGAGAGGAGGAACAACATGGATGAGGAAAACAACAGACAGAAGAGAATGGAAAGCATTGTCGGGGGGCTACCTCCTGCAGTAGATGGACAACACCTAGGTGAAAGGTGTGTCTGTGAATGGTGAATTTACTGCCCCGTTCTACGAACGATAATAAAAGACAAAAGGTGCCGCTTCAAACAGAAAGGAATCGGCACAAAAAGTTAGGCTGGTGTACATGTATGTGAGGAGATGCGTAGGCTTACCCACAAAATTCAGCTAGACGGTTACATTTTTATTAATTTCTTAAATTAACACATCATATCACTTTTTTTTTTTTTTAATTTGACACATGCCATTCTGCACCCTCCTCCAAACC
Organism: Onchidella celtica; assembly: GCA_963931925.1. Classification (NCBI taxonomy): domain Eukaryota; kingdom Metazoa; phylum Mollusca; class Gastropoda; order Systellommatophora; family Onchidiidae; genus Onchidella; species Onchidella celtica. Next base: position 21,513,983 of record OZ007581.1, on the reverse strand, counting down.
TTCCCTTGTCTGTATCAACCACCTGAGGGGGGGGGTGGTGTGCTATGTAGGGGATGAAAGATATAGGGCCTATTGTTTTATAACTGTTATTAGTTAACAGTACACCCGACCCCACCTTTTCCAATAATAACAGGGCGAGAGCAATTAAATTTAACACACATTGAGACGACCCAATAGGTCAGGAAATGGATGCGTTCTAATTTTAGTCGCGACCACTCATTATTATTACTGGATTCTGACTGGTTATGCCAAAGACTCTTTTGGTTATGTTCGAAAACGGAAGACATGCTGCTGGTAGGAGCGTTTCTCAGTAAAAACAAATTGAGAAAAACGGCGAGTCGTGTTCACGGTTCATCTGTACCAGTGGTTCTCAAACTTTTTCAGGCAATCACCCCCTTGGAGCCCACATCTATCATCACCCCCCCCCCACCAATTACCCCCACCCTAACGAGCAAGCAAAGGTGCATATGCTAGGCATAAGACGTTAGGGTTTTCAGAGCTTTTTTAATGACTTACTGATTATTCAAATAGTATGAACAAAAACAGAAAATATCCTTCACCAAAATTAATGCATCAACAATTGGCTGTACCTGTTCATTCGTTGTGCCTCCATGTACTGTTAACAGGTTGGCGACCTTCCCGTGGTTGGTGTTCTGTGGTCAGCTATAGTAATGTCGGTGTTTGTGAGAAGCAAACACAGATCGCCCCTCTCACATCTACCTGAAACTTCCTTTTGAGATGTCTTTACGCTGCACTCGTTCCTTTTCCAACAAAATACAAAATCGTAAGGGAAACCACGGGAAGAATAGATGTTCTCGTGTTTCATCCGGAAAAACTTTGTATCCGTCTTGTTTGAAAATGACTTGACCTTCAATGCAGTACAGGAAATCTAACAATTCCTCTTGCAAATGGATGGTGGCCATAGGTGAAATGCAACCATAGGGTTCATAACCCTCTCTGGGGCAAATAGATCTCGCAGGTCTTGAAGTCGCCTGGGCATGATTTTGCCAAGTTGAGCTGCTTGTACCACCGATTTCCACAACTCCAACTTGACGGGGAAGACGACAGGATATAGTTTGCCTTAACAAGACTGATCATGCGACCGTTAAAGTTCACTTAAACTTGGCAAAAATATCCAACATGCAGGCAGCTTCTGTATTCTCTCGCCAGGCTGGCATGCCAAGTCCTGTTGCTAGGAAAAAAAATTTTTAATTGCACTGATTCAAAAAGCTCCAAAAAGTATCGATGGAAGTTATTCATTGACAAGCAGTCGACCTCCGTACACAGAAGAAGTCACTCAAATTTTTCGTCTTCTCAACATGGGCGGTGAGAGGTCTTGGAAGCTTTGAGGCCATCCCATCATCAGTGGGTGCTCCATCTGTGCAACTGAATGCTGGTCATCGGTATGACATTTTCTCTAAATTAATCCTTTATGATCGATAAGTAATTTACTGAATGGTCATGGAAATTGAACAGCATGTACTTGACAGGATTTTTTCTAACAATGGGCATAAGTAATATGGTTTTATATTAAGAAGAAGAACTGAATTTATGTACAAGATATTGTGCGAAACTGTAATCCCTAGTTAGGAAAATATTATTTCGCCCTCCTCACGTTTTCGCCCTTTGGTCGCCTCCGTACATCGTTTTCACCTCCCTCAGCCTCCACCCCCACCCACCCCCGCCTGTCACGCCTTTTGCCGTTTTCGCCTAATGAGACTCAAAATCGCTCGGCCATTTAAATCAGCCGGCAGAAAGTGTTGACGAAGTAAAAAAAATACTTCCCCACCATTTGAAGCCTCCAACTTAGTCCAAGTGTAAAAATAGAAAACCCTCCTGTAGGGCAGAAGAAAGAGAATTTCCAAATACTGCCGAATTTCACGCAAATCCGAGTTGTATGAGTGGTGCCAGGTTTTGTCACAAATCCTGCGATTTACGGGAGCTGAAACAAAATGAATAAGTAAGCCCAACGACAATTTTAGCCAAGTACAAGGATAGGGTAACAAAATCTGGTTAAAAAGAAAAAAAAAAGCACGCAGCAGTCAGATCAAGTGATATTTATCTAAATCATCTGAAAGAAATTGGAAACGGAAGATAATTTTAAACGATAAAATAATAAAACAATGCCATGTTCCCCAAATGAGTATATCCCCTTCCACTTTCGTACGGTATCGTTCAGCATTCTATCAAATACTAAAAATCTGAAAGTATATTTGAGAATGCTCTTGAAGTCTTACACACCAGACTCAGAGGGTCGACAAAAGGGTTCTTGCCTCCCCCTAATCATTTCATGAACAGCAGTTCCCTGTTCTTGTTTTGTTTGTGTGTTCGTTTGTAGTATTGTTTGCTGTTGTTGTTAATATTGGTTGAAAAAGTTTTCAAATTGAGTACATATTCAGAGGAAAACATCAAATATGACCCCTACGACCTCATTTTTTTTTCTTCCACTATTGGAAGACCGTCCTCCGCTTCCGCCTGAGCTGGCAAAATGGGCGTCGTAACCAGTAAATCCTCGGTCCTGATATTAGGGTGCTACAAGTTGCAGTTCTGTGACCTGACATATTTATTTGCTCTGGCCTGTGTCAACGAACGAACATTTTTTCTATTTCACAGCTGCTTGTATTGCTAAAAGATTCAAACCTATTTCGTACAACAACAAAACTATTTCACTATTTTGAATAAACTAGATGAGGTACTCGACATTATCTGGAATAAACCTGTGCTCCCACTAGGAGTCCCACCCTTCTCCTCTGTCTGTCTGTCTCTGTCTCTCACTTTTATCTCTCTCTCTCTCTCTCTTCTCTCTCTCTCTCTCTCTCTCTCTCTCTCTCTCTCTCTCTCTCTCTCTCTCTCTCTCTCTCTCTTTCTTTCTTTCGAGCGCTTGGCCAGAGAGACACACAGAAGCGGGCAGGAAAACAGAATCTGCTTCATTATATGTGACTAATTTCTGCCAAGACTTGCCAAACTGCTCAGCCCTGCTTGCGTCACGTCACATTCCCTCGCGACGTCTGGAAAACCGTCCTAATGTTCCAACTTC